>OZ017772.1:29722300-30004200 GCA_963969385.1 Philonicus albiceps | reverse complement strand
AGAACATTTGTCAATAATGAAAAAGATGATGATCAGTAAAAGAATTCCTCGAGATTTGGATACTAAAAGCCATTGTTGCGAACACGATATTATTTACATTTATACTGAAATAATCAGATTGAGGGTTATAGGAGATATTTGCGTGTAGTACCCACAAACACTCCCTTTTAATCATGTAGAAAAAACCTCGATTGAAAGCGTTTCAATTAAAACAACTAATGGCAAAGGTGAGTTGGTTAAGTTTAAAGAAGGTCATAGCCAGACATATATGTATAATGCTTCATTTCAAGAGATAATAAAAGTGTAAATAAAAGCCACATCGATACAGCTTATCTATCAACACGGACGAGGAATTGGAAGTTTTTTCAGCGGTTTGCTAAGATATTTACCGCTACTTGTTACAGTTACAGTTTTAAAACAAGAGGCGATTAAAACTGGCAAAGCTATTTTAAAAGATGTAGGTAGTAAGCCTATAAAGGATATTAAAAGTGCATGGCAACTGCTCAAGAACTTGCGGAAAAAGCTATAAATAAGCTGCTAAATCATATGGATAGAGCAGAAAGAAACAGTCGCACATTTGTGAAAAATAAACAAAATGCCTGCGTATAGCGAGTGTATGAAGTCCAAATTGGATCTTTTCTCTGTTCAAAGGAATGTTCTAAGGACCGAAGAAGTGGCATACAAACCCATAGCACCATTAGATAATTCATCACTTTAGGAATTTGTTTCGTTGGGGCATGGTGATACATATCGGGATTTTTCAAGAATATATTTACGTGTAAAAGTACAACTTGTTAAAATTAAAGATGGAAAAGAAGAGCGAGAGAGGATATTACGGTAGGTCGTGCTAAAGCGCGTGGTGAAAATTCTGGAGTTGTCAATAACGTGCTGCAGTTACTCTTTCGTCAATACACCATTTATCTAAATGGGAAGCCGATTGATAAAACTAACAACTGTAATTATAGAGCATTACTGAGAACTTACTAAATTATGGAAAAATTGCGGTATCAACACATTTGGAGTTTGTCGGCTGGCATTTTGTTGAGCAATAGCAATAGCATGGAGGTGGTTCAGGGTGCAGAAGAAAATATAAGCTACCTATTAAGACAAAAACCAAAAATGATATCGTTGAGCCAATGTGTAAAGGTGATGTGTTTAACCAAAATAAATTATTAAGAAATGGTAACCACACCAGTACGATATCACGCACCACATAGTATGATATCACTTCAAAAATATGTGTTTTGTTTCTTTTCAAACAATGATAATTCACCACGATTTAAAATCGTAGAAGCATAATGTTAGCTCACGAAACTGTATCCAACATTCAAACGTTATATACCCATACAAGCGGAGTGAGGTAAAACCCTACACGATATATATAAAATATCTCTAGACAACATAGTAATAGGACAATGTGAATGGTGAATGCTGTTCAGATTCCTAACAAGCCTTCTGAATTTGATTAAACAAAAGAGCCGTTTGTCAGCACAAGAGGTTACATTAGTTTTTTTAACCAGTTAACTGTTTCAATCTTTTTGGAAAATGTATTTATTTCTATATTGTATCGCATAAATTAGGTAATTACGAGTACACCCCGCAATCACAAAGTATGTTTAATACGTGATCTTAACACTATGCCGTCCGCGCGTCGAATCTAGATTTTTTCGTGTCGTGCCGGTGCAACTGACTTACATGATTTCGCTTATCGCCGGCGTTTTTTCGACGTTCTTGTTTACTAATCTTATCGTTAGTTCGCATGTCTTAATCCTGTCCCTCCATTTTTTTGAAATTGTGAGGGTATACACATATGTAAATAAGTACAAGATTTTTTGTATTACATGTTTACCTATTTATTTATATTTTTTCGGATACACTTAGTACTTATCTTTCAAATGAAACGCAGCAAAACAATTTGCGAGATGAAGCGCAACTCCGCAAGTTTTACACATTAAGCTAGTTCTTCTAATTTTTTTGTTCTTATAACAAACATGACATCTTCTGCGTTTTCGGTTGTTAGTTTCCGAAATATGTATTAGTTGGTGTTCCCTTACGTGGCCGGAAAGTCTGTTGAGTGATTCACGACTGGAAGCACGCGATGTACTCGGAACCTCCAAGTTCTCTTCACCAATAGGTGGATCTTTTATCCAAGATTCGGCTATTTTTAGTACGAAGTCATAAAAGTGGAGTTTCTTAGATTCTGCATTATAATATTGTTGTAGTACGAACGCGTTATATAAAGCGCAATTGATAAGATATAATGCCACTTTTTTAGACCATTTTATAGTTTTCCGGTATATAGGGTAATAACACAAAAATTGATCCGCTCGGTCTACTCCCTTCATATATTTATTATAATCCAAAATAGATGCGGGTTTTCTAATCGTAGTATTGGTTTTTCTGCATTTCTTCGTTGTGTCAACCAAATCGCCATTGTGTATAGTAGAAATTATTCTTATTATTTTCGTCTTCGTTGGTTTCTATATTTGCGCCAGTATTGCTCCTCGTCGTTGATATTTGCTTTCGAACATATCTAGTCTGTAGTTTTTCAACTTTGCCGGTAGTCCCCTATTTTGCCGGAGTGTTCCACAAACACGAATTTTTTTCACAAGCAGATCTTCGGCAAGGTCAACGCTGTTGTAATAATTATCCATATACAAGTGGTGCCATTTTCCCCAGTAACGTTTTCCAATAATTTTGTCACTGTATCCTTTAAGGGTTTTTTACTACCGGAGTATATTTGAAAACGGGAAATACAGATATCCCGTCATGGAATCACAAAGCATCCGGACAAGTATACCGTACTTAGTAATTTTGGAGGGGTTATATACTTTAAAACTTAATCGCCCACGCCACGGTATCATTCCTTCATCTATTGTAATATTTTGGCCAAGATTGAAATTTTCTTGAAACTTTTTTGAAAAATAGTAAATTACTCCTTGTACTTTAAACAGTCGGTCGGCATTGTCAGGAATGTTACTATTATCGCAGAAATGTAAAAAGGATAGTATTTGACGAAATCTGTTGCGGGACATAGTTTTGCCAAATATCGGTGTTTCCAAAAGCGGATTTGTTGACCAATAATCGTCAATCCTTGGTTTTTTAATGATTCCCATAAGAATTATTAGCCCAAACCATTTTTTTAATTCGGCTGCCTTGACATCGAAGAATTTTCCACTTTTCTTATCGGGCTTCCTCTTGGGAGCATTTTGGTCATAGTACCTGTTCGTTTCCGTGCTAATAAATTCGAATAAGTCATTCCCAATAAATAGTCCAACGATGTCCTCGATATTATTTGCATCTCTGGGAAGTATGCTAGGGCCGAAAGATCCTTCGAAATCATTATTGTTCCGTGGTAAATCAAGGTCAGACCACTCTCTACCGTTATAATCGTCTGATTCCTCGGTATCACTTGGTAGCGGTATTGGTGGTCGAATTCTCCGTCTGTATATCTCAGATTCATCCGAAGATGTTGTCTCATGTTATTTTTCTGAAGACGCAATGTCTTCTACCTCCTTACGATCTTCAAATTCGGACGGAACATCCGACAATACGTCCACACACTCGTCACTGCCATTGTCGAAGCGAAGGGCAAGGTTTAAAACACAAAGCTTCTACGTTCGAAATTTACTGTTAGGTAAACAGAACACGCAACAATAACCAACAATAACTTTCGTTCCACAGATTTGAACACCACAATACAGCCATCGGCGCATGCGCAATAGTTTTCGAATGGCACCAACGTGGAGCCACCGGCACTTACCCATTAGTTTTTGCATGGCACCAACGTGGAGCCAACGGCACTTACCCAATAGTTTTTGCATGGCACAAACGTGGAGCCACCGGACGTCATAGTGTTAACTGCAAATTCTTACTTTTCAACCATGTCGAATATACCCGTTATAATTCAAAGTTTTACACTTTTTTTCATGAAAAATATACTCGTCAAAAACAGCTAACTGGTTAAAGCAACCGGGATACTATATTTTGCAAGGGGCATCAAATTTCGAAAATTTTTTTAATAATTGGGCTTTTTTGCTGTCCTTCGATCTGACCGCAGACCTCTCGTATAATTCTACTTGTGGAACTTTATTAAATCTATTAACGGTTAGACTTGAAGGAAGTTTTGAGGAGACCTTGTAGACAACAGTAACTTTTTCATATATGCTGATCATGATGGCGGTGTAGAAATTGACAAATATAGAAATAAACATTCTTGAAAAACTTATCACTATCATTTTACGACTTGACTTTAAACAACGAAATCCACATAAACAGAATTTCAGCGAACTTTATAAATTATTCGAAATGCTGGATTTCTTCAATATCATGATGTTTCACAGCAACAACTTTCGACTAAGTGTTAAGGAATATTATAAAAAATAGTGCGAAAAATTTACTCAATTTGTTAAAAAAAAAAGACTTTTTATCCCGTCTCGAATTTCTTATGTATTATACATCGGAATTATGTTAGACTCTTCTTTGAAATTTTTTATATTGTAGTACCAATATTCTCTTTGATGTAATAAGTCTTTAATAAAAAACTTTCAACAAAAACGAATGGGGTTTTTATTCTATTATTTTATTCATTAACGTTTTCAAATACATATCCACACAAAGCATAGCGAATGTAATAACATACGTTGTTTTGAATTTTATAGTGCAATTGGAAATTTTTAAGTTCTCTTAATCTAGGTATTCCCAGTTGTACTATTTCGGCGTTGGGAAGGGTTCTGAGGTAATTACTCCTTTCAAAGCTGTCCACTTCATCTGTCAATTCGCCTAAGAAATCTGAAGTTGGAAATAAAGGAGGTTTATTTTTATTTTCTGCAAATATTAAACTGCCTGCAGTAGAGATTGAATATTCGCCATTTTCTAAAGCTTCATAAAGTTTGATTCTGGCTACTGCTGTTGTGTAAGCACCTGCAGGTACATTTACATGTGGCAGTGTTTCCAAATTTTCATCTATATATTTCCAATTAATCCATATAGTATTTTCATTTATAGGAAGTAAAGATAATATTTTTTACCAGGCGATGCTATAAAATCACTAACTTTTTTCCGATTGTTGACAACTTTTGTATGCGTTCTGTCTTCCCTTAGTGCAAATTTTCCCCAAAGAGAGTTTAAACAAAGTTTTGCAAGATTACGTTTACCGGAATTTTTGTTCATTGCGTTTTTGTCTAAAGTAATGTTTTCTTTTATTTCATATAATTAAATGTTCCTTTTCTTCCTCAGATTAATAGCTATTACCCCAGCCACCAGCTTCTTGCTTAATTTTTAAAAAGTATTCACTTACTCCGTCAACTACATTTTGTTATGGAATAGTAAATGGTATAATTATTTACATATATGGACTTCATATATTTTTGAAGTGAAAACTTCTTTAGCCACGTTGGGCGCTTTTTGGTAGGGGGAAATGTTATGGGTTCGCGTCACCGACATGCTCATGACTGGCGCACGCGCAGCGGCCGTGTGCTGTGCGCGACTTTTAGATTTGGGTAGTTTTTAGGCGGAATCTATAAGTATCGGCGGCAAGAAAAAAACAAAGCACTCCCATTCAAACACTTTATTTTCCTTTTATTACAACCTTCACAATTAGTGGCCAACAAAACAGTATCACTTCAAAACAGAAGGAAAGCTCTCCTATCTGTCCGGTGGTTAGACTCACGACAGACTGATTCTCATCTAATTTTCAAATATCTGCTAAAGTAGGCAATGCAACGTGACTTAAGGAAATTTTTACCAGGTAAACATCTTTTCTGTGGGAATGGGACTGGACGTCGTTCTCACTGAGAAACTCAAGTACTTTTTTTTTGAATAGTCAAATTCTTTGCGATTACCGTTACCAAGCCATAGGCTTTGGCTTTGACTTTATTTTATATGTATCAGGTAGATCCGTTCCCGGAATAGGATTTCTTGTCTGAAGGTCAATATATGTAACTCCTCCCCTGTTTGAGTCAGAAGCCTCTGGATTCGTTTTATTTATTATTTTAATTTTGGTAGCCCTTCTTTTTATCAATATGAATGTTACTATTGCCAATGTTCCCATGGTTACTACAGAAAAGATACTTATACTTGTTCCATACATTACGTTCCTATGATATTTTAATTCTTTAATTTCTTTTATATTATTTACATTGTCTAAAATTATTTTGTCAAAATTAATAGGTTTCGAAAATATGCTCTTCTTTTCGTTTGAAGGATAGTAGAATTTGTCTACAAAAGTTACTTCTTTATTATAAAATTTCTTTTCTCTAATTGTACAATTGTTAAAATTTATCAGATAATATCCGGTTAAAGTAAATGCTCTCTTATCACAATTATGCCACATTTTGTCTTTATTCATATTTTTCAACAAAATTGTCTCATCATCTAATTCCTCCAAACTTGTCACGTTGTTGTATATTAGTTTACAATTTCCTTGAATAATACAATTTTTACTTAATTTCAGGTCTTTTAACAAAGCATCTTCGGTGTACTGATATGTTTTATTATCTATTTCAACAATCAATTCGTCTCTTTCATTAATTTCTAAATGTTCTGAGTTTGGTATTGGTGTAATTAACTTTAATTCGGTTATTAAATAACTTTTTGGAATTTTATGCCTCAATTCCATATGTCAAGTCAAGTACTTTCAAGTAGGACGTTTTCATAAATGCAGTATTGCTAAAGCAATTTATGCATTATTGGCAGTATTGCATTGACAGCGATGCAACTGCAGTTCCTTTGCCTTTGCAGTATAAAGATTATGAACAAACTGTAAAAGCATGTATCTGTTGTCAAAATGTGGGGACTAACGAATTTTTGTATCATTTGTCAAAATGGCGGGACTAAAAAGCTGTCTGTCCAACGTAGTTTTCAATTGTTGTATTGAAGCTGGAAGCGAGTCGTGTGAAAGAAGTAAACTAATTGAAAATTATGTAAAAAGCAAAAGGAAAATCAAGAAGCCGTATGATTTATTGTTATGTTACACTATACAAAGGAAAATTCCAAAAAACAAAAATTACCTGTGCGTTATAGAGCGCATGCCGGAAGATGTTTTTAGAAGTCACTTTAGGGTATCACGAGACATGTTCAAGGTAAGTAAAATAAAGTTCTTAAAATATATTAACTAATCACAAATAATTTCAGATACTACTGGAAGACATTTCTCCTTTCTGGCATAATAACAAATTTGGCCGTCCAGCTATAGATCCCCAGTTTTCACTTTATATTACCCTTTGGGCTCTGGCAAATAAAAACTCTTTCAGAGAAATATCAGATCGGTTTGATATCGCTATTGGATTAGTACACAAAATGTTCTACAGAATTTGCAAAATAATAACTCTATTAAAAAACAAATATGTATGCTGGCCAGACGACAATAAAATGAAAGTTATAATATATATATAGTTTCAAGTAGATTCAAGCGAATAATTGCATTTCTTCAAGTTGACTCAACACTACACCAATCGAATTTTCAATTTACAAATATTCGAAAATTTAAAACATGCTAATATTTTTACGTTTTATTAAGAGTTTGATTAGAAACTTATAAAGCAGCTTTTATTTTGTTTATTAAACGGAAAATAAGAAATTATTAAGCGAAATTAACCTTAACTTGACTTTTTGTGGAAGACATTTGGTTTTGACATTTTAAGTGTGGAACTGAGATATAAGTGTTATACATAGAAGGTGCAATGGTGCAAGTGCAATTGATTGGGTTCTTTTTATTGTAAGTATATTACTTCATTTACGCATAAATATATAATAGTGATATGCATATTAAAAGGTGATTAATGATATCAACAAAGTGGAGTTCCGACGACATAAAAAAATTTCTTAATTTGTACCAGAAATACGACGTACTCTGGGACACAAATAGCATGACCTACAGAGACAAATCCAAAAGAGATCTGGCGTGGGAAAAGCTCTTGGATGAGTTAAAAAAAAATGGACCAAGAGTAGAAAATTTAGCGCAGGTTCGCAATCAAATTAAAAAAATAAGGACTGTGTACAACGAGGAACTAAAGAAAATACGAAATTCCAAGAAGTCTGGGGCTGGTACAGATGATGTATATAAGCCGAAACTGATATGGTTTGATGATGCCGACTGCTTCTTGAGAGCAGTTTCGGTTTCAAGGCAAACTTGCTCAAATTTGGTAATCTTGAGTTATAGGTTGAAATGACAATTTACTATATACAGTTTTTTACAGGACAATAATTCACCTGATAAAGAAAATGTCGACGAAAACAGATGTGATGAGGCAAGAAATGAATGATAGCATTTTCACGCCACCTGACGGTGATAATTACCAACTCCTCTGTATTTTCAACATCGAACGTTCCAGCAGGGGTATAAATATTTGCGGAGGTTTTCCGAAGCCAGTTATGAATAACACAACAGGCTTTTACGACAGCATCTACTGTAGTTAATGATAAGCACATTGGTTTCTCGAGAACCCTAAATCGCGATACTATAATCCCGAATGCATTTTCCACTATCCTTCTGGCTCTAGATAGTCTGTAATTGTATACCCTCTCCTCTGTACTTAGTGGACCAGCTCGACTGTATGGCTTCAACAAATATTCCTTCAGTGGGAAGGCATCATCTCCTACAATAATTCCATCTTTTGGAAAATTAATGCTGTTGTCAGTAAGTGCTCCCATTAATTTGCTGTCACGGAAGACAGCCGCATCATTACAGCGACCATTGGCACCCACTTCTATAAATGAAAAACAGTATTCTCCGTCCACTAGTGCAAATAAAATGATGCTGTATGTTCCCTTATAATTGAAAAATTGGGAACCGCTGTTTGGAGGACATTTAATTTGGACGTGTTTCCCATCAATAGCGCCGCAACACTTCGGGAAATTCCACCTCAACTCAAAAATTTTTTGAATATGTTCCCACTGCTGTTTTGTAGATGGTACCTGTGTACGAAAAAACTCTTTATACTGCAAATTTATATGTATTTTGTTTACCTCTATATAAGTAGATAATGTTCGGTATATGGCATTTAGAACTTCTGGGAGAAACTTGGATATTGTTGGCTCTGGAACTCTATATAAATACTGAAGAGACATAAAGCTATCACCAGTTGCCAGAAACCGTAAAGTTATTTCCAGTTTTGTTCTAGCTGGAATCGCGTTACGCATCCAAGTATTTTCTCTTTGGATCTCGCTTTCAATTAGTGAAAGAAGCTCATTAAATTTGCTGACGCTCAGACGCAAATGGTTCCTATATAAATCAGGATCCTCTGATGCTAGCTCTCGAAGAAGAGTATTTGAGCAGCCCAGCTGGTCTCTTCGTGCGATCCACTTCTTCACCCACTGTCGTTTTTTATTATTCTTTTTAACATAATTTTTAAGTTCGTCCGCTAATTGTTGAGATATTGCAAACACACATCTTCTCATTTGCACTTTTCGAGACATTTTCAACGCTTTTCCCGAAATTATTAAATTTATAAATTTTTAATTTGACATTTGAACGTCCACACCGCGCAAACTCTGTAACAATTTCGTTCCACATATATAGTCTAGTGGATACTGAAATCGAAGACTGTGGAATCTATTCTACTACTTGACTCCACTTCATTTTTGGATTTCTACGAGGTGAGGAGACGTCAAAGGGGTCTACTTGAAATTACTTGACTTGATATGTGGAATCGAGGCTTTAATGGCAAAAATCAATAAGTCATTATATTTCATTGCTCCTGCTTTTAGAAGTTTTAATTTATAAAAGTCTACATGGTACATTTCCAACTCTTCAAGTGTAAGCATACTTGGATGGATCATATTATTTTTTGTAGCCATTATATTATCTAAAATCTGATTTACTTTATTTTCGAAATATTTGAGTTTAGTTTCTTGGTCTAGAAATAGGATTTTATAGTTTAATTCCTTTAAATTTTCGTTAGTTGAATTAAGTGATTCCAAAATTTTTTGTCTATCATTCTCAATTAAGATTTTTAAATCTACTAAAGTTTTATTAAAATGACTATTAATTCTGATCTGTTTATTTAGATTTTTGATCGCTCTATGGTTGTTGATGTCAATAGTCTGTAAATGTGTTATTATTTCCTGTCTGTCCGTATCGTCCATTGTTCCAAATAACCATTTTTGTGCAGAGCCTACTATATTTAATAAACCTCTTTTTTGTCTAGCGGGATTTTGAATCGTTCGGAGTTTACCTTTAATAGTTTTAATTTCTGCATTAAGTGCTTGTCTGTCTTCAAGTTTAAGATGTTCAATGTTGAGCTCTAAATGATTTAAAATGTTAACCATTTCCAGTGGATTAATTACATGTAGGATTATATCTGTATCGTTAGCTATTTCTACTTCCTTAATTTTTATTTTTACATAACCCTTTTCCTCAAATATTGGATGAGCCTGCAATCGCCCTTGTGCTGAGCCTATCATCATGATCAGTATGGTGATTACCTGTAAATTTATATGGTCTTTTAATGTTTGAGGGATGGACATTTTTGAGCGGATATTTTCTGAAATACGGTTGGTCTTTATGCCGTACTCTCTTATAATTTTTAATATAACCTTCCTGTCTATTTTCAATATAAGTCTCTTTCTTTTTATTAAGCTTGTTAATATAATCTGCCTTTTTCTTTGATATTCGTTCTACTAAGGTTTGTACATCTGGTAAACTGTTTGCTTTTCTCGGGGTCATCTCAATAGTGGAATGATATCGGTTATTGTAATTACCTATTGCCCTATACAATTTCTGTTCTAAAGGGATATTGTCGTCTATTGCTGGTATTTTTTCTATTAGAGTGGAGTGTAATCTTTCTATGTCTGCGTTTCCAGTATGATTATTGGGCTTCGTCCAATGGACTTCTATTTATTTTTCCTGTAAAAAAATCTTTAACTGTTCTGACTTGAATTCATTATCCATAATAAGCTTTTTAGATTTACCAAAGATTGCTACATAATTCTCTAACATGGCAATTTTAGTGATCCAATTTCTGTCAGTTATAAGGTACGCTACCGCGAATTTAGTAAGCTTGTCTATAATTGTCACAAAAGCTTGCTTACTGTAATGAAATATATCAATATGGATTATGTCGTTTCTACAACTTGGGGTTTCCGTTACGATTAGTTTAGGCTTTATAGGGTTTCGGTCATATTTAATACACTGACATTTTTCACAATTATTTATAATAAGTTGAATTTGTTCCTGTAATTTTGGATAGTATATTTTATCTTTTAATGCTTTATACGTTTCATTAGTACCGCTGTGTAGTGATTCTATGGTGTGATATAACGAAATTTGTTTATGACACTCTTCTTCAGTCGGAATTTCCTGTGCTCTTTTGGTTGCTTTGAAAAACTTGATTCTTTTATCACTTGAAAATAATCGAATAATAATTTGCTGTATTCTATTGTAATCCGTGTCACTTCAACATAGATGCCAATGTGTCCTGGTTTTATATATTGTTTTAATACATTAACAATTACTCCTTCTTCATCTTGTGGGTTAATTTGTATAATTCGTCGTTTGTGACTTACTTCCATTTCCTTAGTTGGACTATAGGTCAAAATAATTTGAATTCTATATTTATTAACTATTTCATCTTCTATACCTATGTGGTCTAAAAGTTGTTCTTCTACTGAATGTATTGTTCCCGACAGGTCCATATTGGATTCACTGCTATTACATTTATTGATATAAGGGCTGTTCTCTAACCTACTGAGAAAATCGGCCAGTTTATTTTCCTTCCCCTGGAGATAGTCAATATCGAAGTTATATTCTTATAATCTTAAGATCCATCTCTGGTTTCTTGGTGAAAACTCTTTTCCCTTATATTTTGAATTAAAATATTTTATTGGTGCATGGTCGGTGATGATTTTAAAATATCTACCGTACAAATAAGGTCTGAAATAAGTTACCGAGTAAATTATAGCCAAAAACTCCTTATCTGTGGTACTGTAGTTTTTCTCGTGATTATTCAATGTTCTCGACACAGCATACTGGGTGGCCTTCTTGAGAAAGAACGGCTCCAATAGCGTGATCACTTGCATCTGTAGTGACTGTAAATTGTTTATCGTAATTTGGAAACTTTAAAATAGGATATGACGTTATCAATAACTTGAATTCTTCAAACGCTTGTATATATTGAGGGTCTTTGATATTAATTTTTGTATCTTTTTTCAAATATAGGGTGGGCGACTTTTGCATAATCTTTTTTTATGAATTTGCGATAGAAACCGGTCATCCCCAAAAAACTTTTTAGCTGTTTTACTGTTTTTGGAAGTTCAACTCTTTTAATATCTTCTATTTGATTTGGGTTTGGTTTTATTCCATCCTTTGTCAAGACATGCCCTAAAAATTCGGTTTCTCGTCTCTTATACACTTATTGGCTTGAATTTTTAAGTTGTATTCTGCTAATTTAGCAACAAGTTTTTGTAGTGAGTTTAGATGTTCCTCTAGAGTTGTTGAGAAGATGAGGATATCATCTAAATAGACTACACAAATCCTATTGATGTATTCCCTTAGTACTTCGTTTATTAAACGCTGAAATGTGGCAGGGGCATTTTTTAACCCGAATGGCATCCTGACATATTCATATAGCCCTAATGGTGTGACAAAAGCGGTTTTCTCAATGTCTTTCTCAGCTACTAAGATCTGATGATAGCCTTTTGCCAGATCTAAAGTGCTGAAGTATTGAGCTTTTCCCAACTTGTCTAAGATACTATCCATGTTCGGTAATGGATATTTATCATCCACCGTTACTTGATTCAGTCGTCTATAGTCTACTACAATTCGGTACTTTTGAATTCCTGAATTATCCATCTTTTTAGGTATTACTATTATAGGGGAACTGTATTTGCTTTTGTTTTTCCTTATTATTCCCTGGGCCTCCCTTTCCTTCATTTGTTTTGTTACTTCGGCTTCATGTTGAGATGGATACCTATATAATTTAGAGTTTATCTGCTGATCTGTCGTGGTTTTAATTTCGTGGACTATACTCGTGGAACTAGTAAGTTTATCCCCTTCTTTATAAAATAATTTTTTGTATTTACCCAATAAATTTTCTATCCCGGATTTTTCTTCTGCATTCAGATGATCTAATTGTATATTACTTAATTCACTTGTCTCTAAAACATTCACTTCTTCTAGAGTCGTCCTATTTAGAAAAGGTAGTTTGACGTCATTTTTTAATGTTATTTGTTGATCTGCTATATTAATAATTTTGACATTATTTTCCACCCAATCCATCCCCATCAAAAAGTCATATTGTTTCTCTAATTCAATTTTTACCCATTTCATTCTTGCATTGTCCGTTTGCCTAAATTCTTCAGGGCATTTCGTTTTAACGTACTCTGTAGGCTTTTTTGTTTCTCCCTCAATAGTAATTATTTGTATCTTACTGCCATTCATTTTTTCATATATATTATCTGGAACCCTTTTTGAATTTAATAGGCTGATTGTGGAACCTGTATCTATCATAGCAACGAACTTAATTTTATTTATTGTTAACCTGACATAAATTTTCTTAGTTTCCGAGGCTAATTTATAAAAAACTCTGACTCTTCTAATGGGTTCACTTCGTTTCCTGTACCTAGTGTATCAACTTCCATAGGTTGAGTTTGGTTGTTATTATTATTTTGCGATTGATTTCTGGACGGGGCACTATTATTATTATTATTATTACCAGGATTTCTTTGAAACTGTCCAGAATTACTGTGTAAATTATTGCGATATGGTCTGGAATTACCGTGTCGAAATTGATTAGAATTATTGGTGGGGTTGTTAGTTCTAGATTAACCCGGATTACTTTGGACGTTATTTCTAAATTGTCTGAAATTATTTTGAAAATTGTTGTTCTGCTCTGACTGATGGTTATTGTTATGAGTCCGACTGTTATAATTCTGTCTGTTTTGTCTTGGTTGGTATCTGTCTTTCGGAACTGGGTTAGGTCTGAATTTTAAATTGTACTGATCTTGTCCTATGTATTTATTAATTATTGGCCTTATCTCTTCTATACTGAATTTATTGAACAATTCTGAGGCTAGAGTCCCTGCTGTAATTTCTTTTATTTTTAACACTAGCACACTGCTCAAATTATTTACAATTTCATTTTGGTATTCACTAAAAATAGCACATTCGGCAATATCACTTATGAAATTTCGAATTTTATCAGATAATTCTAATATTGTACTTACTCTTAACATGCTGATTTCTTTCATAATACGTCCCTGGTCTTTCGATGGTCGATATTGAAGTTTGAGTTTCTGCTTACAATCCTCCCACGTTGTTGGTGGTGCAGTATCCAAATAATTCTTTGCTGGTCCTAATATTTTTTCGTGGTAGATTATGCTATATACTTGAGGAGCTTGATATCCATACTCCCCTATAACTCGATCCACCGATGCAATGAATGAGGGTAGAGTCCCGTCTTTTCCTTCAAAAGCTAGTAGGAATCGTAGCTCCTTTTCAATTCGGCTTCTTAGCGAGGGTTGGTGTTGAGTCTGCCGGTTGAGCACCTCTGTTATGATTGCCAGACATTGTTCCATCATGTTCCGTTGACCTTCTTGTTGATGTTGTTGGGCTGGTTCTTGCTGGGCCATTCTTCGATTGCCGTCTAGAATTTGATTTCTATTGTTTCTCCTTTCCAGGATGTTGGTGTTTCTATTACTTCTTTGCTTAGCTGTCGTTTCTTCGTATCCCACTAAATTGTGCTTTGGGCTACTGCGTTTCACACTTTGCAAAAATTATCACTCAACTTTAACTCCCGTTAACTGAAGTACAATATTGATTGATTGATTCGTATCACTGGATCCTATTTTATCGAACAGGATCTCACCGACTGCGCCACTTTTAGATTTGGGTAGTTTTTAGGCGGAATCTATAAGTATCGGCGGCAAGAAAAAAAACAAAGCACTCCCATTCAAACACTTTATTTTTTCTTTTATTACAACCTTCACAATTAGTGGCCAACAAAACAGTATCACTTCAAAACAGAAGGAAAGCTCTCCTATCTGTCCGGTGGTTAGACTCACGACAGACTGATTCTCATCTAATTTTCAAATATCTGCTAAACTAGGCAATGCAACGTGACTTAAGGAAATTTTTACCAGGTAAGCATATTTTCTGTGGGAATGGGACTGGACGTCGTTCTCACTAAGAAACTCAAGTACTTTTTTTTTGAATAGTTAAATTCTTTGCGATTACCGTTACCAAGCCATAGGCTTTGGCTTTGACTTTATTTTATATGTATCAGGTAGATCCGTTCCCGGAATAGGGTTTCTTGTCTGAAGGTCAATATATGTAACTCGCGTTAGACGCTTTTTGGATGGGTGAAAGCTCGTGCGTTCGCGTCACCGACATGCTTATAGCAGTATATCTGTAGCTATACAGCTGACGTATTGTGCAACATTAGTGCTGCGTATCTATTATAAGTGAAATTCAATGGATTTAGTGAAAAGTTCAATGTGTATAATACTGTGCATTGTTGAAATAGTGTTTTTGTTTAATTATTATTTGAATTGCTTAATTGTAGAATCATTGTGCAGTACAATAGTGAGTACTAAATAAATATACTAATATTTTGAAGATAAAAAAGAAATAACAGAAAATTATTTTAAATCCTCGTATTTATTTTGGCGTTTGAACATTTTGTATTATTTATTTAATAAACTTGGAGCTATAGCTAAAAAGAAAAAAAAAAGTGCCATGGCTTCTCGATGGCACAGTAGACATGAATATGTCTTATATAATAAATGAAAAGGAAGATTTAAACGGTTTTATGTATTTTTTCGATCTGTTATATACACAATATACATACAAAGATACATAGACTTATACATATATACATACATTCAAACTTATACATACATACATACAAACACATACATAAAGTTATGTGATGTTCAAGGCGAAGTTGTGGACAGAAGAGGACGATGGGTACTGAAATACGAGATGTACGCTTTTGTTTCAAGTTTTTCGATATGGCGAGAAAGAACTACGTCGATACATGTTGAATTGCGCGTCGTGGAAACATCAAGATCGTTATTTTTTAAGATACTAACAGCATTCGTGCTTAAAAGTGAAAACCGCTACGTAATAAAACTATTAAAAATGCAGTGAATGATAACTGGTGATGATTTGACACGTTTTTCGACAATGCACGTGTTCCTGAAACCACGTGCATACATCTGCGCATATTTACTGCGCACAAAATATCATGCCATCGTTAATGATTCATTAGTGCGGGCCTCTGTTAGGCCCACTGCTACCCCCACTACGCACATACCTAGATTAGGACCCAGCCCCCAAACTCAGTAATTAGTCACAGCCACGATTTTTGTTCCGCACATTCTTTCAAATAGACCCCAAGGATAAGGGATATTCATGTCAAAAAAGAAAGAAAATATGCTAGTAAATTTCGACAAATAATTCTGTATACAGGAGTTCGGCTCTTTAAAGATAAAATTAATAAAGATCTATATTCGGACTTAAGCGGAAAATATGAGTTTTTTCTTGCCCAAAAAATAGGTAACAAAATCTTTTGCGTTGCAGAAATGTTGGAAGCATTTGTGCAAAATGTCTCAGCTCTCTATGGTCATGATCAAATTAGCTACAATGTACACAATTTTTTACATTTGGCGGAATGTTTTGAATTATTTGGACTCTTTGTTGACTCTTTTTCTGCATATAAGTTTGAAAATTATTAAAGTAAGATTGTCGTTAGCCTACTAAAATATTAGAGCAAATTAATAATAATAATAATTCTCAGAAATTATTACCATATGTTCTATTTAAGCTAAGCAGTGCCTGATAATTTATGTTACATTAAATCCTTAGTTCTATTGAAAATCGAAGGGTTTTTTCAAGGTGCAGCCAAAGTGTAATTACTTTAAATAGGTAAACAATTTTTGCAAGTAAACTCACATTTTAAAGAGCCTTTCGATTCAATGGACGAATTGGAAATCTGTATTGTCAAAGATATTTGTTTGTTTGTAAAACACTTTTCTTTCCCGTAAGTATAAAATTTGTTGTAATACTATTACTGTATCAATGTCATTCTTAATCCTTTTACTGTAAAAGTTTATAGGACCTCCTCAGTACTTCGAGAACTTTTAGTTTTCCGAAGCGTGCTTTTTCTATGTCGGACAGAATAGGAAAATCTATGCAGGACAAAAACTATTAGGACTATTTTTGCCCTGCATTGATTTGCCCCCTATATTTTAGCGTGCTTCGAAAAACTAGAAATTCTGGAATCATTGAAGTAGATCCTGAAATTTTTTACAGTATTGCATATTGTATATGCATTTTTAGGTAGAATTCGCGAAATTCATAACTTTAATTTATTTAAAAAATTTTTATATCTTTCACTCTTAAAATATCTTATGACTACATATATGTTTCACCCTAAAAATATGGAGATTAATTAAACAATTTTTCTTCTTGATTATCTTTTTTATTTCTTTTCAACTCCTAAAATACATTTAAAAAGATTTTAAGATTTGTTTGAAAGGCATATCTATGCCATTAGGTACGGAATATTACATCGTTCAAATGTCCGCCGCGGCTTTTCTGGGTGGCGCGAATCCGAAATGTCCAATTTTCCATGACTCTGGCTCATAAATTAGGCTGAATTTGACCGATGGCACTGGTTACGTTGGCTTTGAGGGCCGCTCTGGTTTCTGGCTTATTGACATAGACCTGCGACTTAAGAAAACCCTACAACGAAAAGTCGCCCGATCTCGATGGCCAGTTGACATCACCTCCACGTGAGATGGCCATGCCCTCAAATCGCTCGTGCAGAATGTCCAATGTGGCACGTAGCGCCGCCCTGTTGAAACCACATGTTGGTGTCCATATTATTCAATTCAGACCAAAAGAAGTTGGTAATCATTGACCTATGGCCTGGCCAACGTCGTTCTTAAAGAAATATGGACCGATGACGCCGTCATCCCAAAATCGGCAACAAACAGTGACTTTTTCCGGATGCATGTGGATTCGTATCTTTTGTGGGAAATAGGATTTTCGATAAAAACAACACGAGAGTTCGAGAAATAAACAGATTTATTTTAACTGATGTTTTACAGCGTGGTCGTGTAAAAATAAACTAACTTCACAGAGTACCAACATACAAAAGAAAAAACAAACCAATACAAAGTGACATCTATCTTAACAGTTTAGACTTTTACACTTCCCCGTAAACTGATCTGATACAAAAATTATGAAATTTGAAAAATTTTGACATTTTAAAACGAACAGAAATTTTAATTGTTTTGTAAAATAAAAAGAAATAAAAAGAAGAACAAATTGACTCCAATGCTCCAAACTAAACACAAAAATGATTAAAATGTAAGTCCAATTTTGGAGCACATGAATTTATACTTGTTAGAATTCAAAGGTTTTGTGAACATGTCTCCCAGTTGATTCTCCGAAGCCACAAATTCCACGTCGATGTCACCACTCTGATAAAGTTCTCGCACAAAGTAGTATCGCACTGCAATGTGCTTGGACCTTTTGTGAAACTCCGGATTCTTTACCAACTTGATTGCACTGGCGTTGTCGACGAACAAAATTGGTGTCTCTCCAGAGGTTCCAATTTCTGACAGCAGTCGGTTGAGCCACACCAGTTCCTTAGCGCCTTCGCTAGCAGCAACAAATTCCGCCTCAGTTGTCGATAGAGCGACTGATTTCTGCAATTGTGAGGTCCACGAAACTTCTGTGCCATTGATCAAAGACATGAAACCGTTGGTTGATCGACGAGTCTTGACGTCTCCCGCAAAATCAGCATCAGAATAGGCACACAGTCCGTCCGCAGTTGGAGTGTAGAACAAACCCAATGCAGAAGTACCCCGAAGGTATTTGAAGATGCGTTTAACGCAAAACCAGTCGAACTTTGTGGGATTCGCCATCGCTCGTGCCACCTTCGAAACAGCAAACGCTATATCTGGGCGTGTAGCACAGGCCAGATACAACAAGGAACCAACAGCAGAACAGTATGGGATGGACTTGTCGAGGGGCTTGTCGTTTGAGTTGACGGGTTTTTCGTTGTCCGCAGGTGTCTTCACGGATTTGCAGCTCGAATCGTTGCAAAATTGTCTCAACGTAGATGCGCTGCGACAGAAAGAAACCAGACTCTCGTTGCTCGATCTGCATCCCCAAAAATGAGTCGAGAGATCCAATTGTGATCTTGAATTTCGAAGTCAGCAATTTCAGGAACGAGTTGACCTCGGCCTGCGATGATCCAGCAACAAGACCGTCATCGACGTAAATTGCGACGAGTAACTTATCTTCTTCTTTAGTCCTAGAGTAGACGCATGGATCTGCGGTTGAACGTATGAAACCGTTCCCTTCCATGAATGAGTTAAGCTCGTTGTTCCAGCAACGGGGAAACTGCTTGAGGCCGTATGCAACTTTCTTCAGACGACAGACGAATCCAGATCCATCATCGAAGCCTTGTGGTTGTCTCATATAGATGACAGTGTCAATTTTGCCATATAAAAAGGCAGTTCGAACATCGAATTGACCAAGCACAAGTTTTTCTTCAGCTGCAGTTGCGATGAAGGCTCGGATGGAGTCGTATCGAGCGACCGGGCTAAATGTTTCATCGTAATCGAGTCCAGGACGTTAAAACATTCCACGAACAACCAAACAGGCGCGATACCGATCAACCGAACCATCGGGCTTGTACTTGACTCGAAGAACCCAACGATTATCGATAGCGCGCTCACCCGGTGGCAACGGTACCAAGTCCCACGTTTCAATCTCTCGAAAAGCGTCCAGTTCATCCTTCATCGCGCACAACCACCTGTCTGAGTCACGACTCTTCATTGCATCAGCAAAGCTAGTCGGCTCCAGATCTTCCTGGACAGCTCGTGCCAAACAAGCCAAAGCGATGCTTGCCTCCGAGCGACGAGTTTGATGTCCCACTTCGTAGTCATCATATCTCGGTGGCAAACCAATCGAACGTGCTGGACGCAGCACTCGTCCCTGAACAACTTCTCCTGGTACATGTTGAGCAGCATTCTCAGGAGGTTCACATCCAGCCTCGACGGTTTCTTCAGGAAGATCATCAAAACTTTCATAGTCAAATTCAGCGCCTGCCTGGTCGTCGGTTCCAACTTCCCCGCCTTGGTTATCCTGGTCATCACAGCGAGTTCCAAATTCAAGGTCAATTGTATTCTGTGTAGTATAAAGTTTTTCCCTGCCGGTCCACATCTCAAACGGTGTCCTGCCAGGAACGCGCGACTTTCCGGTGCGGTTGATCACGTATACAGCGGTGTCACAAGCATGTGCCCAAAAAGATGATGATAAACCGCTGACTGTCAGCATCGAGCGTGCTAACTCGACGACATGACGGTTTGACTGTTCTGCGACTCCGTTCTGCTGCTATGTATACGGACACGACGGCCGAAACTCGATACCTCGTTCACGTAACAACTTCATTACAGCATCACACTCAAATTCAGTCCCACAGTCAGAACGAAAAATTTTCACTTTGTGTCCTGCAGTATCACACTCTCTCAAAAATGAGTCCAAATGTCCAGCCACTTCCGATTTGAGCTTCATCAAAAATATGCGAACAAACTGAGAATAATCATCCTTAAACACCACGTAGTAACGAAAACCGTTAATCGAATCAACAGACATCGGACCGTTCACATCAGCGTGAATCAGTTCACCAACCGCAGTTGGCCGATCAACACGCGAATGAAAAGGTTTGCGATGCGATTTCCCGAGCACACAACCGTCACAAAAGTTCGATGTATCTGACGACCTGCACGAAACGCCAAAACGAGACAAAACATCACGCACGTGTCGTTTGTCTTGATGTTCGAATCTTTCGTGCCATCCTTGAAGTATCAGTTGATGTGGCGAGATTAGCCCTTGCACAGGACACCTCTGGGATGCGAACGCGTATGTCCATGACATACACAGATCTAACAAGTTGAACGGTCGCGACAAGTTCACCATCGCACAAAACTTTTACTCCATCAGAATCGAATAAAATGTCATTTCCACGTTCAGCTGCTTGACGAATGGAGAAAAGTTGATGACGTGCCTCGGGGACATATCAGACATCATTCAGGGTTGCAGACGACAACCTGTCACCGATGCGAACATCAACTTCGACTCTGCCAGATCCATATGCTAAAATGAAATGTTTGCCGGCCGTTTGAATGCGCTGTGAATCGGGAACTTCTCGAAAGTAGCAAAATGCTGCTTGTTCGCCGATATGTGGTGTGTTGTGCCGGAGTCCGAGATCCAGTTGTCAGCTAAAGCGACATCAGTGTTGACAGCCAATCCTGTAGCGAGAAACGAACCTAGTTTAGAGTTTTGTTTGAGTTCCACCTTGCCACTGTCGGTTTGCTTGTTTCGTTCTGCAGCCTCACGCTTCCGACATTCACTGATAACATGACCAAATTTCTTGCAGTACAAACATGCGCGCTTCTCCTTCTTGCCTATTGCGAATGAACCTTGAGAATTTTTGTTTTGTTTCTTTCGTGTTTGTTGTTGAACTTTTGGTTTAGCGAAGAAAGCAACTGACGAATGCGACGCACCTTGTGACGAGACTGAATTTTCAATTGATCGAAGATTCTCGATCAGAAGTTTTATCGTCTGCTCAACTTCAGGAACGCGATACCAAGTCGAACGATAGTATTGGTATTCAGGACCGAGCGTTTTGAAAATTCTGTGGTGCAGCAGAGATACTGGGAGCGTTGCATGAGGATTGTCCTTCTGAAGTTCTACGAGGATGTCATCGAACAGATTTGCCAACTGCGATGAGTGTTTGGTGATAGAAGTAGCGTCATTTTTCGTTATCTCAAAAAAACCGTCAAATAGCGTGTACAGGCGCTGCATAGAACACCCATTTTGATAAAACAATTTTATCATTTGCACGTGTTGTTGAACGCTATATCCGTCCATGGTGATTTGGCAAAACAGACTGAATAAATGACAGCCAATTTGACAGATATAGCTTCAACAATATGGCCACTTCAACTGTCAAAGTTCGGAAGTCCCTATTGGAAGACTTTTTACAAGCCAGCCCCTCTTTTCCGATGTAACGCAACCCTGGGTAAACAGAAAAAGGAAGACAATATAGAAAATGAAGGTAAAACTAATTGTATCTACACAAAGACAAATTATCATTAGCATTTTAAAACTGTTATTTTTACAGAAAATGTGAACCTGTTAATTCTCGAAAAGTTAAATGAGAACAGACCGCTCTAGAAAAATATTTCCGACAATTTAGAAACACAAAAACAAATTTTGGCTGAACATTCTGTACTTTTGTACAAATTAATGAACAAAATTTATCAACCGGAATTAAAAATTGATATTTTTCTAATTAAATCCTTGGAACAATTGGAACATGTTGACCGGCAAATTAAAAATATTCCCGACGAACAGTTGGTAAGTTTCTCTCTAGTTTTCTTTCATGCATATTTTGATTTCTTGTGATAAAATTACAGATAACGTATTTTATTTATAGGAAGAACAAAAATTTGGAACTATTTCGAATGGTTTTTCATTGAGGATATCATCTTAAAAATAAACTGAGATGGAGTAAAGATCAAAACAACAATATAAACGATTAAACTCTTTTATAAATATATTTTTGAGCTTAAGTTCGGAATAGGGGAAAGCGGCCGATTTGAATAAAATTTTACAGGAGCCTTCCGTTTGGTCTAAAATGTAAGGATTTGAAAGATTTTTTTGTCGGTCCGAAATATTTCACATAGTAACAATTTTGATCGCAGGAAAACCTGAAAAATAACAATAATTAAATGTAAACAAAAATCTTATCTGCTGTTATCTAGAACGTTATTTTTAAGAAATGGTACACAGACACAAATGCGTACTTTTTTCCGTGCGAAACGATTTTTCTAATGAAAACTGAATGAAAATGTTCCGAGCGTGGCCGTGGAAATGGGTCATTCATTAAATTATATTTTTGTTAAACGAATATGAGGATTGTCTATATATTAATTATTTTTTAAATTGCATTTATATTTTTGTTAAATGAATGTGACGTTATTTTATTTATCTATATATTATATATAAATTATTATTATATATTTTGTTTCTTTTAATTTTAGTCAAATGCGATTTTAAAAAGGATGGATTGTAGTCGATATTTTTCAACTTTTTTTTATACCCATTGAAGATTATAGATAAATTGACAATGTGTTAGTTTACAAATTTACTAGGATTAGGTAGTTAAGTATCTAGACTCCCTAGCCTTTTGAGGATCCTAGAACTTACTGCTCACTTCTTGCTGCCTTAGCGTGAAATAAGAGTACAAATGGAGCATTTCTCACCTATCTTAAGAGGCCTCTCTAAACCATGGTATTCTGCTCCTATTTTCATCTAGAGATACGTTAAAAATTGTTCTCAAGAGAGTGTAGAATCTCACCGAATGTACTGCTCCCTTCTAATTACATACTGTATTAAAATTTTTATATGATCAAATGGAGCACACCACGCCTCCCTTAAAATGTCTCTTCGATACATGTTGTTATACTTCTTTTCCCCGTTGAGTATTTCCCCAACGTTATTCGCACCCAAAATAGTATTATCCATATTCATTTTGAATCTTAACCATTTTCAAGAATCCAGTGAGTAATTTTGTGATTTAAAATACCCATTTGTGGGTACAATAGCTAAAGTATTGCTTTTAAGAAAATATTTCTTAAAAACAAGCATACAGGCTGATGCAATAGTAAGCGATTAGGCTTTATTTGTGTTATATCTAGAAAATCACACATGAAACTGATGCACCCAGTACGCAAAATATTTACGTCGTTAGGGTATTTGCCGAATATTGTTGCCTTTTGCGTTAAAAACAATACAGATAAAGTGGGTAATTTAGAAAGTGTAAAGGGTAGGTAATGTAATTAATGAACCAATAAAAGATAAATGGTCGCAAGTCAATTTCATTATTTTATTCCCATTCATTATTGGTATAGATAAATTTCTGTATGTAAGTTGAGAAATTAAAAAATGTCCATTATATCCTTGTAAATTATGTGCAATGCAAAAAACATTAGATATACCGGGATTATGAATAAGACACTAATCAATAAACTCTTTTACAACATCTCTACCTTCCCATGTGTTCTCTATCATCGGAAATTTTACATTTATTATTAATATTTAAATTATGACAAAGCTCGCCTGTTGAGCAACAATTAAATTAACAATACGAAGGTAGGTGGGGGTGTACAAGTTATCTTAAGTAGTTTACAATTAAAGAATATAAAGAGAAATTTTTGATTTAGCTTTTTTTATATGGCTTAATATAACACTTTCGGTCTTTAGGAACTATTTGATAACAATTTTGACAACAACTTCTCATCAAAAATGTGTTTATCAGTCTTTTTTCTAATAAAATTTAAAAATTGTCCACACATTTTGCATATTTAAAGTGACTGAAAAATATTTTGTCCGTCGTTTCTATTTAGAAAATGGTTATTAAAACAATTAACTTCCTTGAGTACACGATTACAACTGGTACAGTCTTTATTTTCAGCAACAAAAATGCATGGTGGAAGAGAAGGGCAACATGAACATTTAAATTCGCATTTGTGGTATTTAGTATTTTAGTCACAAATGTTAGGAAATGCTGAAATCACGAATTATCAGACATTTCCGAACATCTGCTCATCCAAGGCCAAGCACACGGTGGCTAACACCTGGCTTAAAGTGCACCAAGCAAGTTCTCACGACGGCCCAGCTGTGCGCGCTAAGGGTCATGTTTCAAAACATTGCACCCATTAAGTAACACCGGCCACTGACTGCCGGTGACTAAGCAAGTTGAGTGCCCAAGTGCAAAAATGAGCAGCACTGACCTAGGTAACGAGGTAAGCTTTGGAAGAGGTTCTCACCAGTCTACGGCAACCAGTCGACGGCAAACAGTCTACGGTCAAGAGTCAACGGTCAACATTCTACGGCAAACAGTCTACGGCAAAGAGTCGACGGCAAAGAGTCTACGGAAAACAGTCAACATACAACAGTCAAAAAGCCAGTCAACAGCGTAAAGTAAAATAGAAGTCGAGAATAGAAGTCGAAAAGTAAAAGTCGAGAATAAGAGCCAACGGTAACAAGTAGTTGAGTACGCACGCGTGGGTTGCTCGGCGGTAAATAAAGTGATTTACGTAAATCAAATTTTGTGTTTCATTGTGCGGGTGTTTTGGGGACACGGCTCCTCAACAAAATTGGCGCAGCCGGTATTCGGGAGTTTTTTTTTCCGGGATAAAAGTGTGGACCTGTTTCTGCAACCAGCAAGAGAGGACGAGAGGACGGCCGAACCCCGTGACAGCCTACAGATCTAGACGACATCACGACCATCCATCCAAGGACCTGGCGCATCACAACAACGAATTAACGTATGTACCGTAGGCATATCATTAAGTAGTAGATTTACCTAAAATTAAGTTGTAAACTAGAATAAGTGTTTTGTGTAAAAAAAAGGGGGGAAAAAATAAATTTGTGTCGCGAATATACGGGAATTTGTTTTTTTTGTTATAGTTAATACTCAAAAGTGCATAAATTTTTTTTTTTCGATTTTTGTCTTACACTGTGAAAACGTGCCGTGGTTCAAGTTTTGTGCTCTCGAATTAAAATTTTGGCTAGAGAGAACACACTAAAAACTTAGTGTAGAATAAATGTCAAAGGAAGGGGGCGGTCTAGACGAAAGTGCGAGACCCCATTTACCGACGAGACATTATTCTACACCGTTATTTTCCCAAAACTACGACCGTTCTTTCTACCAGCTAAATTCGGCTCAAAGGAAGTTTTACAAAAGGATAAATTCTTTTTCCTTTGAGAACACAAGTCCGGACGACAGTAGTGACGACGAAGTGTTCAAACCTCCGGAGCGAAAAGCTGAGCAATCGATGCTCTTAAGATCAGGACGGTTGTGCAGTGAGAGTAACGGAAAATCCGCAGATCCAAAAACAGACGCGTTTTTCAGCAACACATTCAAAACAGTTAGTCAACTGGTGATGAATAACGTTCCTCTACTTGAGGCGGAGCCAGGGCTGAACGTTACAAACGAGGTGGAAATATTTATAAAGTGCTGTGATTACGTGATTCAGTGTTTAGAGAGAGAGGAGGATAAAAAACTGTTCCTCCAATTGGTTCCCACAAAATTCAGGGGAAGAGCTGCTCTCCTCCTCGATGGGGCCGATTATAAAACCCTGGATGATTTGAAAACGATCCTCCTCACTAAATTAGTGAATAGTAAACCCTATCACATTCAATTGGGTGAGCTACGGAGTAGTCCTCAGCTCCCAGGGGAAACGTTGTCAAATTTCGGTAAAAGAGTGACACAACTTCATAAGGGTTGTAAAGCTCTGGTTACCAAAAGACACATTACGGGGGTCGAAGCGGTACACTCTGATTTGGAGGAAACTGCCGTACTCGCTTCCAAAAGTGGTATTCTAAATCCACATCACCGATTTTATCTTCTAAATGATACATTATTAGAAAAGGTGATTAAAAAATCTTGTACGTTAGAGGAGTCAGAACTGCACATGATGCTGCACAATAGTACCCAACCCAGCCCATTATATAGCGGGGTAGGTACGGTTCCATTTCCAAATGGCAATTTTATTCCTCAGTTAACAGCTTCCAGCTTCTCCCAGGGCCACCAAGCAAGCCAATTCCAGCAAACCCCTTTCTTGCCGCACACGAATGTGCCGTTTCATAGTCAATATCTCGGTTATCCCAATGCAACACTAAACGGCCAACCAAATATAACTAATTTACCGACCCCTTATCTAGCAAATCCGAATATGGTGCAAAATTCACAAGTCATACCCCCCGCTGAGAAACCCCAGGCTGTAGTTGGATATCAAGAGGTATACTCAAGTAAGTGTGGGTTTTGTAATAAGCCAAATCACACTTACACGGAATGCCGTCTTAGAAAATCCACTCCATTCTGTGCAAGTTGCAGGGTTTACGGGCACAACAAGCAAAATTGCCCGAAAGGAAACAGCACCAAGTATCAAGCAAACGCGATCAACACCAAGTCAACCAGAAAGAAATGTGATATCTGTTTAAAGTATGGGCGTACTATAACTGAGTGCCACGCTAAGAGCCGCTGGTACTCCCAAAATCGGGACTCCCAGCCGGGAAACTAAAACGAGGCTGTCACCTGGACCTCACTAATTCAACAAGGTGTCAGCCTAGTAAAAATGTTCTGCTATTTTACCCCTTGATATCGCTAAAAATAGGAAAGCCGACCTGTTAATAGACACAGGTGCGGATATAAGTATTTTAAAAAGGGAAGTGCTCAACGAGCAAGTTACAATAAATCCCAAGACTAGAGTGACAATAAATACGGTATTCGGAAAAGGGAAAACCAGTGGAACATGCCGCGGAATACTAAACTTAGATAACTCTCAAAGCTGCAATTTTCATGTAGTGGAAGACCTCCCCAATATTAAAAACGATGGCATACTAGGCTACGATTTTCTCTCACGTTTCTGTAATGTGGAAGGTCCAGAAAAATTGTTAAGGTTTCCTCGCAAGAAATCTAACGAAAAAGACCTTATTTTTCCACTTACAGGTAACGTAGGCATTGAAACATCCACTTGCACGCTAAACAGTGCTTCTCATAACGATAACGGAGTACAGGGAAAAAATTCTGATCCTGTCAAGCTCGAAGTTAGCGTTCCGGAGGCTGAGCTCAATTGGTTTAGCAATGAGGAAAAATCAAGCTTTGCCACGAGGGAATCTAACCGTGTAACCAGCGCAGCACCAGAGCAAGAGGTACATGTCGTGGAGGACTTAGTTATCCCCGCGCGAGGCGAAAAACTGATAAAACTAAGTACAGATATAGGGGAAGAAATGCTCTGCATATCACAGGAGATATGCCAAGGAGTATTCCTGGCAAACTGTTTAGTTAAACCAGTTAATAACAAGATAATAATCGGAATTTTAAACGTGAATGACTCCTGCAAAACTCTGAGTTCATGGAAAATAAAAATGGTTCCTCTGAGCCAGTTCCACATCACGAATCTGGGGGATAACTCAACACCGGAAGACCTTGCGAGCAGTTCCGAAACGAGAAATTTGGGTGCAATTTTCAGAGACAATAAAAACAATGGAGAACAAGATCGCAAAACTGTAAGACATAGATTAAGGAAACTAGCGACGCAGATTAGGTTGGAACACTATTTGAATGAGGAAGAGCGGGTGAGTATTCAAAGATTATGTAAGGAATTCAATGATGTATTCCATTTGGAAGGCGACAAATTGACATCTACAGACGTGCTGAAGCACTCGATTCGGCTCAACAGAGAACAAGGTGCAATAAATCAACGAATGTACAGACTACCTGATGCCCAGAAGGCAATAGTACAGGAGCAGGTAAGAGAAATGCTGGATAACGATATAATAATTGAGAGTAAAAGTTCATGGAACTCACCGCTTTTAGTGGTGCCCAAAACATCGGGCCCGTCCGGTGAAAAGAAATGGCGTGTGGTAGTGGATTTCAGGAAGTTAAACGAGGTAACTATTGGAGACGCATTCCCTCTGCCCCGAATAGAGGAAATTTTAGACCAATTGGGACATGCTCGGTACTTTACAACACTAGATTTAGCCAG
The DNA here is from genome assembly GCA_963969385.1 of Philonicus albiceps. Taxonomy (NCBI): domain Eukaryota; kingdom Metazoa; phylum Arthropoda; class Insecta; order Diptera; family Asilidae; genus Philonicus; species Philonicus albiceps. Next base: position 29,975,622 of record OZ017772.1, on the reverse strand, counting down.
CGGATATCACCAAGTTCTGGTGGAATCTGCGGATCGTGCGAAAACGGCATTTAGCACGAACCTAGGGCACTACGAATTTAAAAGAATGCCTTTCGGATTAACAGGAGCACCGGCAACATTCCAAAGAATCATGAACTATGTTCTATCAGGATTGCAAGGTTTTAAGTGTTTCGTCTACTTAGACGATATAGTAGTCTATGGGAAGAATTTAGCGAACCATAACAAAAAACTCCTACAAGTTTTTAGGAGATTAAGAAAATACAATTTAAAGCTCCAGCCGGAAAAATTTCAGTTCCTATGAAAAGAAGTAGTATATCTGGGGCATGTCTGCACTGCGAAAGGAGTGTACCCGGACCCCTCTAAGACAGAATGCGTGCAAAGTTTTCCCACCCCTAGGACCGTCCGGCAGCTGCAATCATTCCTGGGCCTCGCAAACTACTATAGGAAATTTCTTCCCAATTTCTCGAGAATAGCGGAGCCACTAAATAAGCTGTTAAGGAAGGAGGTGAAATTTAAATGGACTACGGAATGTGAAAAGGCCTTTGAGGGACTCAAAATTGCCCTAACATCTCCACCGTTGCTGAAATATCCCGACTTTAATCAGCCGTTTATTTTAACAACAGATGCCAGCGGAGAAGCTTTGGGCGCAGTCCTCTCACAAGGTGTAATGGGGGATGATCTGCCCATCGCCTATGCTAGTAGGTCTTTAAATAAAGCAGAAAGAAACTACTCGACAGTAGAAAAGGAACTACTGGCTATAGTGTGGACTGCTCGCAATTTTCGTTGTTACCTTTACGGGAAGAAATTCACCGTCGTCACAGACCATAAACCCCTAAAAGGTATTTATTTATTTATTTATTTATTTATTTATTTAAGTCGAATTCCGTACAACGGAAGCGATGGAGAAGAAGTTGACTCGCGTACAGTTCCTGCTAAGACGCAGTTACATCCTCCGCTAGCAACAGAGAAGCTGACATGCCTGCCAATCACTAGAGCAGCAGCTAAGAAGATCGCTAGAAAGAAAAAGAAAATCAGGCTCGAGGATCCGACCCCCCTTCCCACAGCTATTCAGAGAAATAGCGTGAGTGAAGAATCCGAGGCCACCATGAAGAACACCCCAGGGGCTAAAGAAGGACAGGAAATACCCCTACATAGTACAAAAGCCCCGAACTCTAGCAAGTCGGCGGCTCTCAGTAGAGATATGGGTATTAGTTCCGATACAGAAAGTGAATTCGACTTTCCAGAGGATGAATTTCTAATTGGGGATGAACAGGTACGGGCTAAACTACTAACCAAGCCGGAAGAAATTGAAACCATACTAAAAGAATACCACGATTCACCTTTAGGAGGGCATCTCGGGGTATATAAAACCTACAAGAGGATACGCCCCCATTACCGTTGGAAAAACATGTTAAAGGACATCCATAAACATGTTAAAAGGTGCCTAAAGTGTCAACGAAATAAAAGCTCCCCCGCTTTAAAAATGCCAATGGTAATAAGCGACACAGCGGAGAAACCTTTTGACAAAGTCTATCTCGATATTGTGGGACCATTGCCGGTCACCCATCAAGGGAATAAGTACATATTAACTTTTCAGGACGATCTGACTAAAATGCTAGATTGCGTACCTCTAGCCGACGGAGAAGCTGTTACTGTTGCAAATGCTTTCTACAAAAAGTTGATCTTAAAATATTGCGCAATCCCGAAGAAACTAATAACTGACCAGGGAACCAATTTTACTAGTGAAGTTTTTAAGGAACTATGTAAAACACTTAAAATTAAAAAGTTGCAGACTACAGCTTATCATCCGCAGTCTAACGGTGGCCTAGAGAGGGCACATAGACCATTAATAGAGTACTTACGCTCAGTGGTAGACGATAACCCACTAAGCTGGGATGATTGGTTAGGAGAAGCCGCTTTCGCGCACAACCATTCAATGCATACGGGCAGCAAGCATACCCCCGTATACGCGTTATATGGATTTCAAAATCCATTACCGAGTAGATTAAGGCAAGAACCTGAACCCGTAAATAATTTCGACAACTATTGTTCCTACGTTAAATTTAAAATGCAGAATATCCACAAAATGGTGAGAAATAATTTAATAGCAAGTAAACAACTTTCAAAAAAATATTATGATAAAAATCAGAGACCGCAAGAATTTCATGTTGGAGACCAAGTCCTACTCAACAACATGGCAAGAAAACATAAACTGTCACCGATTTGGACTGGCCCCTACGAAGTAAAGCGTGTGGACAGTAACGTAAATTGTACCATCCAAATAGGAAAGAAATTACGACGCGTTCATAATAATCGTCTCAAAAAATTCTAAACCCACTGTAAAAGCGCAGTCATTTTCAATTCCACCACCCCCACCTTTACCCAATTTTACTTCTTCACCACTGAAACAATCCAAAAAATCTCCATTTTGCAAGCCAAAATTTTATAAATAAGGGCCGAACTGCCGTCAACACAAGCAATTCTCGCTACGCGCAAGACAGACAAAATACTAAGATCATTTAGAGTAAAAATTTGAAACAAAAACAAAATTTTCGTACAATCGTTTCTACCGTTAATAATTTCAAAGTTTGTGAATATATCCCAATCAAAGATGAACTACTATTAAACTAATATGTAAAAGTAAATGGTACAAGGCACAAGACCAAACGAAGAAACAAAATAAATGTATTAATAATTTTTGAACAAACTAATCTACAGTGTACATTAGGTGCAATAAGAAGAATTAAATACTAAATATTGATTAGCACTACGAAACTTCAAAATATGTATATAAAACATTCAATAAATATATATAATTCAAATAGGCATATTATAATAAATGTATATAAATAAATTGCTATTAAACTGTTTAACTGCCTAACTCTGGTCCCTCTGTCCCTTCTAAATCCACTACTAGCCCTAAATCACCCTCCCACAAATCTATAGGTTCCAATAATCCGACCAAACGTAGTTCTAACCCTCCCAATCTTGCCAATGTTTCTGCCGCTGATCCTAACTGGCAGTACAAGGCCAGCCTCTTCCCTAATTTTAACTTTTCCACCCCTCCCAAATACCCTAATTTTGTCAAATCCCATACTTTAGTTCCTTCACAACCAGTCATTCCGCCCCCCTCCGCCTTTCCTCCCTCATCGTCTTCTTCTCCCGTGGCCCCACCTCCCGCCAATCCGGACCCCCTCCCTTCCAATCCCCCCTTCAGACCTTCATTCATTGACCCTCTCCTCCCCCCTATTGTTAAACTCACCATGAAATCCGCAGGAACAACTGAAGGACGTTATCTGTTATCACGTTTGCGTGACCATAGAATCCACGCTAACGTTCGCCTTCTCCTTGCCTACCTCCATGACAAACCAGACTCCGTCTGTATTGACGGCAAAACTAAAACTAGCGTGTTGGTTTCGATTCACCAGGAGGGCCTCCCTACTGTCCTCACTGCCCTTCGCGAGCTCTTTTTTAAATACCACGCTGAATTCGGCATTACTCCGGATAAAGTATCAACCGATTTAGCTTCCTTCGCTTCCTATCTTAGCTCTCGGCGTGTCTCCCACCTTCAAAAATCCCGCGCTGATCACAAAAATTATTTTAGTTCCTAACGCTGCCACCACTCATTCCTCTTCCCGTTCCCTACCCTCTTCTGCCAAAGCCCGTCCCCCTAGCTGTCTTTCCATATATTACCAAAACGTTAGAAGCCTGCGCTCCAAAACTCACTCAGTTTTCCAGAATTCCTTCCTCTTCCCTTACGACATTTTTGCGCTCACAGAAACCAACTTAATTGCTAGCGTAAATAGCAATGAATTATTTTCTGCAGACTTCACTGTTTTTCGTGCTGACACCAGCGATAATGACTTAGCCCCTACTGGCCGCGGCGTCCTTGCTGTTTGCAATCGTTTCGGCGCTTGCCTTTTTACTTCCTCTAACACCTCTAATTGTAATTTCGTCTGCATCAAAATTTCTCCAACTTCTAAATTCTTGTATATACTCTGTGTCTACATTCGTCCCTCCCAGCCGCTTGAGACGTATAAAATTGCCACCGATGTGATTGATTCACTCTTCAATAGTCTTGGTCCAAATGATGAAGTCATCGTTCTTGGCGACTTTAATCTCCCTCGCCTTCAATGGATCCGGTCTGATGACGAACTCCATTATGTCCCTCTCAACACCCTATCTGATAAAGAGACTTTCTTCATTGACCGCGTCTCCGACTCTGGTCTCTACCAGATTAGTGGTGTAACCAACAATCTGGGTAGGCAGTTAGATTTGAATTTTGCTTCCGATCCTGTCAACTCGGTTGTCATCGAGAGTGCTCATCTCCTCTCCACACTGGACCAGTATCACCCCCCACTCTTCCTCACTTTTTCTCTTGAATCCCCCCTTCTTCATATTCACTCCGAAACGTCTTACTCTCTCAACTTCCGAGCAGGGGATTTTAGCAAATTAAATCACCTACTTGACCAATCGTCCCTTCATTCCCTCTCAACTGATTCACTGCTTTCTGTTGAAGATGTCGCAGACTCTTTCTACACCGAACTATTTGCCTGTTTAGCTCAGTCTATTCCCTTTCAACCTCGTAGAGATCATGCCTCATCTCCCCCTTGGTACAATAAAGAACTTCGCTCTCTTCGAAACAAGAGAAACAAACTGTGGCAAGCCTATCTCTTAACTCGATCGGATCCCGACCTGTCCAATTACCTCTCTGTGGCTTCCCTGTTCTCTGAACGCAGCCAATCCTCTTACCTCGAATATTTGGAACATATGCAGTCAACTCTTCGCTCAGATCCTAAGCGCTTTTACAAATTCAAAAGAAAATCCAGCGGCTTCAACACTTAAACTTGACGACACATCTTCCTCCGACCCTCGCGTAATTGCTAATCTTTTCGCTAAACACTTCAGTCAATCCTTCAGTGAGCATTCTCCCGAGCCTGATGCTACCTACTTCCACTTCATGCGCTCTTGCCCACAGACTACCCTAGCATCTGTCAACATTGACTCTTCAGTAGTTGCTGCTTCCATCAACACTCTTGCTGATGATCACAACCCAGGTCCTGACGGAGTCCCTGCCATCGTTCTAAAAAAGTGCGCTCAACACTTGATTGAACCTCTTACCCACATCTTTCAACTTTCTATTGCCCAAGATATCTTCCCCTCTAGGTGGAAAGATTCCTTTATCATCCCCATTCATAAAAAGGGCTGTAAGAGTGATATTTCCAACTACCGTCCTATAGCCAAGCTCTCCTGCATACCCAAACTCTTCGAAAAAATTGTATACGATTGTTTATTCTTTCATTGTAAATCCTTATTTTCCCCTTCACAGCACGGTTTCCTTAAAGGCAGGTCAACTACTACTAACCTTACCGACTTCGTCTCTAAAACACTATGTGCCTTGGAAAACGGTGAGGAGGTCGACGTCATCGCTACTGACTTCAGCAAGGCGTTCGACAAAATCTCACATAAACTAATTATCTTCAAACTCAGCTACCTTGGATTCAATCAGCCTTTTCTCTCCTGGTTGAAGTCATATCTTGATCAACGCCAGTACAAGGTTCTCTTCTGTTCCTCATCCTCTAACCCTTTCGTGGCTAATTCTGGTGTTCCCCAGGGAAGCCATTTAGGTCCGTTGCTTTTCATTCTGGCTATTAATGATGTTGAGTGTATTATTAAGCACTCGGATCTTTTTATCTACGCCGACGACATGAAAATCACTAAACGGATATCTTCTCCCACGGACTCACGACTTCTTCAAGACGACCTTGAGAACTTTAATATTTGGTGCCACAAAAACTCTCTTGCGCTTAATGTCTCCAAATGCCAATCTATTACTTTTTCCCGCAGACGCCCTTCCTCTCCCCCCAGAGTTTACCAGTTATCTAATGAAACTATCCCCTCTCTTCGCGACCTTGGTGTCATTTGTGATAGCGAACTTAATTTTCGTGATCACATTGACAGTGTGGTTGCTAGAGCCAACTCTGCACTTGGCTTTGTTAAGCGCTGGTCTAAGGAGTTCCTTGATCCCTATGTTGCCAAATCCCTCTACGTCTCCTTCGTCAGGCCTCTCCTCGAGTACGCTTGCCAAGTTTGGTCTCCATACCAATCTACAAGCATCAACAGGATTGAAGCTGTTCAGCGTAGGTTCCTTCGGTTTGCTTTACGTGAGCTTTCCTGGCCTGACCGTCTGTATCTTCCCCCATACGAAAACCGCTTGATGCTTATTGACTTGCAGCCCTTATGGAAGCGGCGCGATCAATCTCCCCAGCTGCTTTCTGGGGAGATTGATTGTCCTTCTCTGCTTCAGCGGATTTCTTTCTACACCAACCCCCGCTATGTCAGGTCGGCCCCTCTCTTTCGCCCTGCTTACCACCGCACCAACTACGGACTTGCCGAGCCTCTCACCCGTATGCTTCGAATGGCCAATTCCCTTCCCTCCTTCGACTTCCATCTCTCTAAATCGTCCCTTAGGAACGAATTCCACCACAGTTCCTCTTGAATTGTTGTTCTAGGCCCCTTTCCCTTTCCTTAGCTTACTTAATCTAATCCTGCCTTCCCTTATTGCTGTTTCCCTAGCTTATAAGTTTAATTTAATTCTAGCTTTAATTGTTTTTGTTACGTAGCTTGTATTAAGTGAATTAAATAAATAAATAAATAAATAAATAAACTGTATTAAATAATAAATATTTTTCTGAAGCAATGGATATAAAAATTAAGAAATAACTAATAATAATAAAGAAAAAATGCATAAAGATGAATATATATATATATACATATAACAATGTAAAGGCAAGTGCACGAAATTAAAGGCACATAACTATGTAAAGTCGAAAGCACAAAGGCAAATGTAGAACAATAGAAATAAAACACACAAAAAAAAAATTGTATACAAAAAATAATAGTTGCATAAATAATAAATGTATACTAAAGAGAATAAATGCATAAACATTGTAGTAGCAATAAATAATGTACCATATAATAAAGAAAATAATTGTATAAATAGAAAATGTATAGAGAATAAATAAATATGTAAATAAAAACATATATAACATAAAAAATATGCATAAATAAAAATGTATACGAAAGAAAATAAACGCACAACTAAAAAGTAAAAATAATGTCAAGCTTTATATAAATAAAATTGTTTATAACAGAAATAAATGTAAATATGTAAAAAACAATCTAGATATAAGTTTTTCTCATGTAAAAAGGGGAAATATAAACCCAATAAAAAATAATGTATATACAGTCAGTAGACTAAGTTTGTAGGAATGTAAAAATGAATGTAAAAAAAAAAATTTTATAAAAACTAAAGCAACAAGCCAAAGCAATCCACACCCGTGAGTACTAACATATATTGAAAAAAAATAGGAAAGATGAAAAAGTACATTGACAATGAGAACTTCCTCCATACTTCCGTTACTTGTGTCAAACCTCTATCGCTACCGGCCATTTCGTCTTCACGACGGGGGAGGAATGTTAGGAAATGCTGAAATCACGAATTATCAGACATTTCCGAACATCTGCTCATCCAAGGCCAAGCACACGGTGGCTAACACCTGGCTTAAAGTGCACCAAGCAAATTCTCACGACGGCCCAGCTGTGCGCGCTAAGGGTCATGTTTCAAAACATTGCACCCATTAAGTAACACCGGCCACTGACTGCCGGTGACTAAGCAAGTTGAGTGCCCAAGTGCAAAAATTAGCAGCACTGACCTAGGTAACGAGGTAAGCTTTGGAAGAGGTTCTCACCAGTCTATGGCAACCAGTCGACGGTCAAGAGTCTACGGTCAACATTCTACGGCAAACAGTCTACCGTTAACAGTCTACGGCAAAGAGTCGACGGCAAAGAGTCTACGGAAAACAGTCAACATACAACAGTCAAAAAGCCAGTCAACAGCGTAAAGTAAAATAGAAGTCGAGAATAGAAGTCGAAAAGTAAAAGTCGAGAATAAGAGCCAACGGTAACAAGTAGTTGAGTACGCACGCGTGGGTTGCTCGGCGGTAAATAAAGTGATGTACGTAAATCAAATTTTGTGTTTCATTGTGCGGGTGTCTTGGGGACGCGGCTCCTCAACACAAAAATCGCAGACATAATTCTTATCAAAAGTCCCCTTTAAGGATTTTATTACATAAAAATTATTCAATTTCGCTGAATAATAAAGTAAAATTGTTTTTAAGTAGGTAATATTCAAAATGTGTTTTGAAAACTACTAAATTAGGATCATTAAGGTTATCGTAAACCGTAATTTGATGACTTTTCAAAAATGTTTGGATTTTAAGTCTTTTAAGAAACAACTATTATTCTGATCAACAAAAACCTTTGCATTTCTACAGAGTTGTTTTGAGAACACATCTAAGATTTCCAGAATTTTTCTTTTATCAGTTAGATTTAATTTCTTTCCCGATGTTTCAATAGCGTGGCAAATACTCCGTAGAAGACAATAAACTTCAGTCATCATTGGTTTTACTAACATCAATAATACTACTTTTATTTTTTAACACCTCAAACTCACTTGTGCGAACATTTATTTTGACTGGATTTAACATGCGGATCAATCGTAAACCCCTCCCAGATGGATTTTATGTGGGGAAAATTTGGCTAGAAGATAAAAAAACTTATCTTACTTCCTTTTGCCGAATCAAAAGTAAGATGTTCAATAACCTCTTTAAAAGCGTTTTTTAAAAACTCAAAATGGTATTGATGATTACCACCAAAATCTTTCAATTGGACAGTCATTTTTACGCCGCCCAGGTTAAACTTTTAGAAAAATGTTCTTTGTTTAAATATTAAATTTATTTCAGCACTAGGCTCATCACCGTATCTTCCACATCCGGCAATTACCGCTGTTTTTTCCTTTCATTATTTCTTAAAACTACAGTTAGAAGTCATAGTTAAATTTTCAGGCACCATTTGTGACGACCCGCTCGCTACTTTCACTACAGCGATTTATAGTAGTTAATAGGGCACCTGAGCCTGGGAACCAAAATCGGTTATACAAATGAGGGGGCAGCTATTATGCAAATTAATTGGGTGATTAATGACACTTAACGCCTGTTTACTTGACGGCTATTATACAAATTAATTGAATGATTAACGAAACTCAACACCTATTTAATTGATATATGATTTATGGGTGGCGCGAGCCTGTTGCACACGTTGTGCGCATATCTGTTTGTACACCTGCGCATGGAGTAGAATGCAAGAACAGCTACTGAGCGAATTGGCTCAAGGAAAGCAGTTGTATTTTGCTGGAACTAAAGCTGTAACCGTGGCTGGGGTTTGGAGGCGTAGCTAAGGTTGTGATCAATAGTTTTTAGTTCAAGAAATCCACACGCCATCTTAAATTTAATGGACAGAGTAATAGGCGCTCAGTCGTAGTAATAACAAAATGCACATGTTTTACCATTCAGGTATTTATTCTGTGCAGATGAAGTAAAATACAGTTTGATCAAAGTAAGCGAATTCCAGCTGTAATTGACTATGACGCCATTAAGGGATCGGGAACCCGAAAACGTTTCAATTTACTGTAGCACAATGGCCATGCTAATCTCATAACATCATTAACATTGGCGCAGATTTCGGAGTATAATAATAAAAATGGTCATAGGCGTGGTGGAACATATGTCTGCTGTCAGAAATCTTCTGTTAGAAATGTTTTATGCAAAGATTGTCATCTTTCTTTCATAGGTCAACAGTGCTTCAAGAACCATTAGGCCTCCGGATCTCTGAATATGACAATTTATGAACAAATTAAAAAATTCATACATTATTTAAAAACTTTCAAAGCAAGTCGAAACCATATATACGCAGAATTTTTCTGCAAAATTTGCAATGAGCCTGTACCCCTAGATTTATGCGCTTTTGAACAAAGATGCAAGAAATGTATTGATGATAATAGTTTGTTGTTTTGCCAAAAGTGTAAATAGTAATCCGTTATTCAGAAAAATAACGTTATATCCGAGTTTTATAAACATATATTAAAAACAAGAAAAGAATTCAAGAAGGTTGTCATAATTTCTCACAACGGACACTCTTTCGGTCATAAATTACTGCATTATATTTTACAAAACACGGATTTTAAATCAAACCAAAGTTTATTATGTGGGGAACAAAAATTATTTTAATGCAACTAGATAATATAAAATTTATTGATTCCCTCAACTATTTTCCCATGGCCTTATCAAAAAGCATTTGATTTGCTTTACTTCAATTAAAAGGGGGTATTTCCCGCATTTGTTCAACACAGTAAAGAATGATGTAAGAATATTAACAGACGCTTAACTAAAATTAAGAAAATTATTTTTTAGTGAATGCAACGTAGAACCGTTTTTGGGGGCCAACAACAATTGCATCAGCATGTACTCTTGCTTATCGACGTAATTTTATCCCAGCGAACATCATAGGAATTATTTATCAAAAGGGCTATCGCTATATGGATAATCAGTCAAAAGAGGCAATACTACAGTGGCTCGTAAGGGAACAAGATCAATGGAAAATTAATATACAGCACGCTGCATTAGAACGGGAGGCAATAGTTACTGAGTTTAAAGTCGGCGGATTTTGTAAAGATAATAATTAGTTGTTTGAATATCATGGTTGTTTTTACCATGGTCACCCTGTTTGTTTGCGTCATAATCGTGAACAACCTTTATGTGATGATCCAAAAGATGCCTTAAAGCTACGTTATGAGAGAAAAATGGAAAAGTCCCAACGTTTAAGATTCTTGAGCTATAATGTAATCGAAATGTAGGCGACTTTGACAGAGCCATGTATAAAAATAAAGATATGCAGTATTTAAACACACACCCATTAATAAACAAGATTCCGCTTAATCCCCGTGACGTTTTTTGCGGTGGACGAACGGGAAATGTCTTTAAATATTATAAGTGTGAACTAGGCGAAAATATTAAGTATATTGATGTTTGTTCGCTTTATCCCTGGGTTTGTAAGTATAGAAAGTTTCCTATCAAATACCAAATAGTCCAAATACCAAATAGTCTACATCGGTAAAGAAAAATGCTCCAAATTATATTTAAGTAAAACTGATGGTTTAATAAAATGTAAAATTTTGCCCCGAAAAGATTTATATCATCCTATGTTACCGTCCAAAATGAATAATAAATTAATGTTTACGTTATGTTGTAAATGTGGAGATGAAAAACACTAAGATGAACTATGTCCACATACAGATGATGAACGAGCACTAAAAGGTACATGAATAATTGATTAAATTAAGAAAGTACAATAGTTGAAAAAGGATATAAAATCCTTGAAATATACGAGTTTTGGATATACAAAATTCAACAGTATGACAAAAATTCAGGTTAGAACTCGCTGGCGAAGCTTATGTTTTAGGGTAAATTTTGACAAAAGGAAAATTTACAAAAGACATTTATTGTTAACAATCCATATGAATTATACATATGAGTTGCTAACAAACCCTTCTGCAGAGGTATGTCATCTACTCCCTATTAATGAAGACAACGTTGTTGTTAGCTGGCAATATAAAGATGAATCTGCTGATTGTCTACCAAAAATTAATGTATGTATAGCAGCTTATAAAACAACGCAGGCAAGATTAAAACTTCACAGCTATTTGGAACAACTTGGTGACCAAGTTTTATAATATGACACCAATTCAGTGGTATGTGTAAAGCGTGAAGGACAATATAATCCACCTACAGGAGAATTTATTGGTGACGTAACAGATGAATTAGAATGTTACAGCTCTGGAAGTTATATTACAGAATAAGTCTCCGGAGATCTGAAGATTTATGCATATAAAGTAAATAGTACAGAAGATAATAAAACAAAAATTGAGTGCAAGGTTAAAGGTGTCACCTTGAATTACACAGCCTATTAATTGGTGATCACTAAAAAATTCGATTTTAAATCCACGTAAAATAGGCCATACCCCCGTACTTTCACACAATACACGCCGCACCAAAGACCAAGAAATTATAAAATTTAAACCCACGTCGGAAAAGCGTTAATTTATGTAAAACCACAGTTCAGCACCATACGGATATAAACGACTGCGAAGAGAATAGTTTTGTAAAATCTGAAAATGTATAAAAAAATGTACATCATATTAAAAATAAAACAGGGATTTATCAACAAAATTTTATTCAATTTTATTTGTCGTACATATTTATTTTATTTTATTTTTGTATAAAATTTAAGTTAATTTTTTTGCAACATCTCGAGGTGATAATTTTAAGTAATATTATTTAATTCTTGGATCTGCTCCTCTAGTTTTATTTGTTCAGAGTACCGGCTTGGAATATAAATATAAAATTCATCTTTTAGTGCCACAAATACTTTCTGTCCAATCCGGATCTTCACGAGTTTAAAATAACGTATTTTCAACTTCTTGTTTAAAGGAACTTCCTCTACATTGAACTGCTTATACCGGGTTTCCTGCTCGATAGATTCTATTAAATTAGTTATAAAGCCGCTTGCCTTTAAATGAAAAAGATTACTAACTAAAAATATTAAATCCTTTAATGTCGATAATACCTGTTTAAAGCTGTACAGACTTAGACTTGGTAAAATACTGTACAAAAACTTTTGAAATTAATCCGTTTTATACTAAAAATAACAAGAAATGAAAGTGGAAATAGAATAATGTTAGCAGTTTAAGTAGGGTCGATGAGGCAACAGTGGCGTAACGACTATTGAGAAAGTATTATAGAAAACTTTCAATCTTTCTTACTCTTTGGAAGGTCTGGGGATAGGTTCATGATACAACCAGTTCGCTTGCGTCGGCGATGTAACTCAGCCATGCATTAAGTGGTTTTTTATTTTGACAAGTGAAAAAATAAGTTTTAGGTAGGTTTTATATATTTATATACTTTGTATTTATTCACGAACCTTTCGTTACATCAATAAATTGATATTTTTGCTAAAAAATAAGTTTAATTGAGGCGTATATTGCACCTCGACTTACGCAAAACCGTCGAACGTGGAAAAGGTTAAATCCAAAATGGCGGTTTTGTACACAGTATCTCAAATCACTTGAGTACACAGTGGCTTATGATCTACTGTGTACTAATCTGATAATAATATATGCCCCAAACATTAATTTAAGCCTAGAAAATTTAATAAAATTTTATAATTTTCTTCAAATTGCCGTTTTTAGGATACGTTGTCTAGCAAAGCCCCGTAAAATCGGGAAGCGAAAATATCAAGAATGGTATGAGTGTGAGAAAAGCATCAAAAGTTTCAGGCATTCTTTTAAATACAATAAGATGTTATTACCTTAACACCAAAAAGTTAAATCTCAACGAGGCTCGTTTAATGCCAAATTATAGCGTTAATAATATTTTCAGTGAAGAGCAAGAGAAAATGTTAAAAGGTTATCTTAAATACTGTGTATTACTATTTTATGGATTGAATTCGAAAGAATGCCAAAGAATAGCATATCAAATGACACTTGTCAATAATTTGAAAATGCCAGATTCATAGAAAAAAGGAAATGGCAGGAAAGGACTGACTTTTGGATTTTAGAATAAGAAATCCAGAACTTACCTTAAGAAAACCTGAGGCATGCAGACTCGCGAGAGCAACGGCATTCAATCGAACTAATGTACAGAGTCTTTCATAAAGCACTTCCTATCTTTAAATTTAAATAAAACAAAGTGTGTGTGAGATATCATCGACATTTTTTATTTGTTTGAAAGGCATATCGATGCCATTAGGTACGGAATATTACATCGTTCAAATGTCCGCTGCGGCTGTTCTGGGTGGCGCGAATACGAAATGTCCAATTTTCCATGACTCTGGCGCATAAGTCAAGCTGAATTTGACCGATGGTACGGGTTATGTTGGCTTTGAGGGCCGCTCTGGTTTCTGGCTTAATGACATAGACCGCGACTTAAAAAAACCCTACAAGGAAAAGTCTAACAGGGTCAAATCGCCCGATCCCGATGGTCAGTTCACATCACCTCTACGTGAGATGACCACGCTCTCAAATCGCTCGTGCAGAATATGCAATATGGCGCGTAGCACCGTCCTGTTGAAACCACATGTTGTTGGTGTCCATATCATCCAATTCAAACAAAAAGAAGCTGGTAATCATTGACCTATAGCGATCGCCGTTGATGCTGATGACCTGGCCAACGTCGTTCTCAAAGGAATATGGACCGATGATGCCTCCAGCCCAAAATCCGCACCAAACAGTGACTTTTTCGAATGCACTGGACGCTCTTGAATCTCATGTGGATTAGTATCGTTCCAAATTCGGCAATTTTGTTTGTTGACATATCCATTCATCCAGAAATGGGCCTCATTGCTGAAGATGATTTTTCGATGAAAATTACGGTCAGTCTCCAACTGCTCCAGAGCCCATTCAGCGAACACACGTCGTTGTCTATGGTCGTTTACCTTCAGCTCCTGAGTCAGTTGAATTTTGTACGGGTGCAGGCCCAAGTCACGACGCAAAATTCGCCAAGTTATGGTCTGCGAAAGGCCGAGTTCTTGTGAGCGACGCGAAATCGACTGCCTCGGATTCTCCTGCACACTCTCACAGACAGCAGCGTTGTTTTCGTTGACGTACGGGTGTTGGTTGATTGTTTACTGAACCAGTGAACTCATTTATCTACCGCACTGCGAATAGTCCTCTCGGTACGACGTTTATGGCGACCGTAAAATGGGCGAAGCGCGCGGAAGGTTGCTCGAACAGAACACCCATTTCGATAAAACAATTTTATCATTTGCACGTGTTGTTGAACGCTATATCCGTCCATGGTGATTTGGCTATTAACTGTCAAAGTTCGGAAGTCCCTATTGGAAGACCTTGTGGAAAGATTTTATAATAACTTGGAAAACTTAATAAAAAAAACCCCACATTTGCAGAAGAAACAAGGATATATAATCCAGACGAAACTTCTACATCAACGGTTTAAAACCTCAAAAGGTCATCACACCAAATTTTGGCAAAGTAACGAGACGCTAATCACCACATGTTGCATTATTAGTCCGAATGGAGTAGCGTTACCACCGGTGATGGTTGAAAGCAGTTCAAGATTTTTTTGATAAAAAATACACCGCCGGATACTCTTGAGCTTGCAACTCCAACAGGATGGATGTACTGTAAAATTTTCCCAGAAGTAATAAAACACTTTATCAAGCATACTAATATAACTCCAGAAAATCCAAGTATACCAATAATGGACAATCATGAATCTCATTTATCTATTGGATTCTTGGATATCGCTAAGTATCGGGTGTTCACGTGCTTACCCTTAATCCACATACTTGTGCCAAACTGCAGCCACTGGATGTAGGTATATATGGGCCATTTAAGACCTACTATAATGCTGGAATAGATGCTTGGATGTTAAGAAATCCTGAAAAGCCAGTCACAATTTATGACATTGGGGAGATTTTTGGGAATGCGTTTTTGAAAGTAATGACTCCAGTTAACATAACAAAAGTATTCAAAAGTTTGTGCTATCTTTCCATTTGATAGAAATTTATTTGATGATGATGATTTCTTGCCATCTTGAGTTACTGACCACCCATGTCCTGATTGTGTACTACGTGAAGAAGTATCTACAACTATCTACACCACCTTCTCAGGATTTTATCGATTTAAGTATGTCAGGTTTCTCTACGTCAGACAACCTTGTCACACTTGACAGAAACAATTTTGCATCAGTCTTGCAAAACTCTAATGATGTTTCTAACAATCCACTGGGTTCTGAGACGTTACAAGAACCTTCATTTGCAGCTCAAGTTGAAAATTATGAAAATTTCTCAGATCCTCACGGGAACTCAAAGGCTTGACTTGTCATTACTTCCACCACCACTGATGGAGTTGAATGCCAATACAAATCCTGTAGCATCCGCATAAAAACTTAATGACAATACTTCTCAGTTTAGAGACCAAATAAAGGCAGGACCTTAGGAATTTAGGAAAAAGTTTAATAGCAACTGATAGCCCAGTACTGGAAATCGAAATGGATAAAAATTTGTCTAAAAAGAGAAAATAAACTAAAAAAAAAACAAAAACAAAGATTCTCCAAAGTGATTCTGAAGAGGAAAATGAAGAGGCTATTGAAATTTAGTACCAAGAGTCCAATAAAGAGAATGAATGGCCTGATGAAGAAATCGAAAATGATCCTGTCTCTATCACTGCAAATTATTCGAAAAGGCCATTATCTTATACCATATACGAGTACCACAGTAAGGTGAATATGTTCTCGTTGAATTTACTACAAAGAAAACTGAAATATACTACGTTGGAAAAGTGTTAGAAAGTCGTAATAGTAAATTAGTATACTACATTAGTTTTCTACGTCAGAAATCTAAAAATAAATTTCACTTGCCAAACGAGCCAGATGTGCTATATGTAAAAGAACATGACATAAAATTAATATTAACAAAGCCCAATGTTACTGGAAGCACATCCAGACAGCAATCATTTTTAACTTTTGCTATAGATTTATCGTTGCTAAATATTTGCTGAACAATAGTGCTTTTTATTATTATTTTCGTTATAATTATTTCTTTTTATTATTGTGTTAATTTTATTTTATTAAAAATGGTTAGGAATTTAATGCTTGCATACCAAAAAGGTCACTTAAAGACAAAAAAGAGAAAAAGGACTTATGCTGCTAAATTTTGCAGTTTTGCAAATTATTTGATTTTTAATTTTCAGCCGGTTCACTCTATCCGACCCCCGAAAATAGGCTCAAAATAGTTTTCTTTTTAAATACTTTTACCTCCCAATATCAGTTTTATTAAACATATAAAAACAACGACCAATAAAACTTTTTAATCATTAAATGTTTTTCTATTACACAAATATGTCTATTATAATTTTGGAGATTCAGTTCTTTTGCGGTAACAACGGCCAGAGCTTTGTTAAGGAATTAGCAATTCTATGCCATGAAACCATCATTAGTTTATCATTTGGCACCACCATATCCACGCCAGAAATTTTTACCAAGGGCTTCTCGACAAAATACTTACGATGTGAAGCACATAAATGGTCTGAACTAGGATGATGGGAACGTTGAAGTTTTTAGAATTTGAACTACTGGTAATTTGAAATTTAGTTAATTATATGTCATTCTCGACTTGACAGAAATTTAGTTTAAGGATTAACATTTACGAAATGAGACGGTATTCGCTTGAAGAAAGTTTATCCAAAGTGGTCTTCTACTCAAACTGTGAGAAATTTGACAAAAAAAACTTCCAAAAACCCAATTTGTAGATCAATTTCTGAAGCGACCTCGTGAAACTGAAATGTTGGTGGATAAACCAACCCGTGTACGTACTTGTCCGGTGCGCTCAATCGAAAACATTGCTGTTGTTGTTTAAAGTGTGCGTGAGCAACCATCAACATCAACTCGTCATCGTTCTCAACAATTGGACATTGCATGCACTTCTTTGATGCGAATTTTGCCATGAAGCCATATAAAGTTAGTTCAATTGGTACAGCAGCTAAAGCCGGTGGACCATCCGAACCGTCTACGGTTCGCAAATTGGGCGGAAAATCGTTTGGCTGAAGACGGCGAATTTTACCGAAAAATGATCTTTTCGGACGAGGCTCATTTCCACCTTTGAGGTTATGTTAATAAGCTAAACTGTCGCATCTGGGGCACAGAAAACCCGCACGTCATCGTGGAAAAGCCAATGCACCCACAACGAGTGACTGTTTGGTGCGAATTTTGGTCCTCCGGCATCATCGGCTCATTTTTCTTCGAAAATAAAGACGGAGCCGCCGTAACCGTTAATGACGAGCGCTATCGCGCAATTTTGGCTGAAGCCTTGGACGATATTTGGTTTCAACAGGACGGCGCTACGTGCCATACAGCAAACGCCACAATCGATATTTTGCGCCCTACCTTCGGAAATCACATAATCAGCAAAAATGGTGATGTGATTTGCTGGCAAGAAGCTGCGATTTGCCGCCGTTATCTTTGGGGAGCGATGAAAGTTAAATGTTACGTCAACAAACCAGAAACAATTCAAGACCTCAAGTACGAGATTGAAGCTGCTATTGATGACATAAGGCCCGAAACAATTGAAATTGTACTCAAAAATTGGGTGGACTGAATGGGCTACTGCCAAGTCAGCCGTGGTGGTCATTTGAACGAAATTGTTTTTCATAAATAAATGAAATAAAACAACCTTTCAAATAAATGCTCAACCATTGAAAAATATTGAGCAGTTTTCTTTTATAACAAAAAGAAATTACAATTTTTAAATGGGCCACTGTGCTATCCCTCAGAGGTTTTTTGTTTGAGGCAGTTTGGTCAACCGAAGCTAGTACCTCGCTACGGGATATTAAGGCGGCTCGGGGCTTTTACCTCAAACATTCAGACTAGGCAGCTTGAAAAAGCACGGCCAATTAACTACACGAAGTTCACGATGTAAAATCCCCATTTATTCAATGTTGCCGGGGTATTTATACCCCCGGGTTCTTACTAATACAGTCAATACAATTAATATTCTTCTTACACAAATCAATAGAACCTAAAATATTGCTTATTAGCTATTTTCCTTTAAGCGCCTGAAAAGAGTGCAATGGTGCGCGATCAGCATTTGTAATTAGTGCACGCATTCTCGTGCAACTCGAGAAGACTCACGAGTTCTTAAGAGGGTCGCGCGAGTACATTGCACTGCTTTGCACGTTTTGCCTATTTAGCATTTAGGGCACTTGGAAGAAGGGTGTGATTATCGTGGTTTATTTACTTTCTCAAACGTTATCACGGTTTTGTTTGTTTTCACTTCCGTGCTTTGAACGTGACTTCGGTTTGTTTACGAATTCATGGAAGTGAATTTTCATTTCCTTAATAATTATGCTACGCAATATTGTGTCATATCACCCCCTCCCCCTTAAGGAAGAAAACAAAATGATTATTATTAAAACAATTTATTTTTGTTTTTTTTTTTTTTTGTTTTTTATACAATTGTGCATTAATGTCTTAATTTGAAATATTTATTTTATCGTTATGAAACTTATTATGTTATGTTATTTATTTATTTTTCTGTTTCGTCTGCTTCTATTTTTCTTAGCCTGCTTTTGTGTACTTTCATAATTTTATCATTACTTTCTATCATGCAATTTTTCTTATCTATTTCCTCTACAATATATGGTCCCTTATATAGTGGGTTTAATTTCTTTCTAATAATACCTTGTCGCCTATTTTAACTATTAACGGGTTGATTTTGTTAGTCGTCTGTTGAGAACGCATTTTAGATCGTTCTAGATAGTCTTTTTGTCTTTATCTTTGATCAAGGAATTTTGTAGTCTAAACTTCATTTTCTTGCTATACATATAAGTCATAGTTATAGATCGGATCGGGTTTATCAGTTGTTATTTCTGTGGGTAATGTTACTTTTTTCGCGAATACCAACTTGAATGGTGTATAAGCCTATATTAGGTGTTATGTTAAAGCAAAATAATAATACGGGATCCATCCTTGTTCTCATTGACGACGAATCGCAAATATTCGTTTAAGCACTGTGTTTTCTTTCCAATCCACCAACAGTTTCAGGGTGCACAGCAGTTGTGAATAGCTGTTTTATTTTTAATATATTGCAAATCTCGTCGCAGATCTTGTTCTTATATTCTGTTCCTAGGTCTAATTTAAGCCTTTTCATGGGTCTATACGTAAGTATGAATCCATTGACCATGGCGTTTGCAATTGTGTTCGCTTCTTTGTCTTTAATATGTATTATTATTATGTACTTGCTAAGGTCGCACTGCATTGTTACTGCATACCTTTTATCGTTTTTGGTTTTGGTGAAAGGTCCTACTGGGTCTATTGAGATTGTGTCGAATACTTTTCGTATTTGTATTTTGTATTTTGTACTTTATCGTGATTTCAAATTGTTCCTTATTATTTTTCTGACGCTTGCTTTTGGCACATCTTTCGCACTTACCCACGTATTTCGCTATAGTTTTCTTCATTTTATCCCACTTGTATATTTCCTTCAATTTTTTTTTGTACATTCGGGTCTTGCCTCGATGTCTGCCAGTAGGAGTATTGTGGAAATTTTGGAGTATCATTTAGATTTTTTCAGCATCTTTGATGTATGTATATCAATGGTGTATATACTATATCTTTATTTCTACGTCTTTAAGTTTATCATTTCCTAGGAGTTTAAATGCGGTTTTATTAGTTATTTTAAAAATGTTGCTTTCGGCCGAAAGTTTCAGAGTCATGATCATTTTTTTTTCATAAATTCTTCCAACAATTTGAAACCTCGCACTAATGCCAGTTCTATTGTTTGGATTATATTTATATACCGCTCATAGTTTTCTTCACCATTGCTTATTATTTTCATTTCTAGTTCAATTTGATTCCGGCTACCCTTGTCGACTTTTAGGTGTAGCTCGGGTAGGTTATTTACTTCAGATGGTGATAACACTTCCACGATTCGCAGTTGATCAGGTCCGTGTGATCATATTCCGTCTGTTTTGTGGCTTCACGATTTTTCATTACTCGCGTTTGCGCGCGTAAGATACACATTTGCTTTAGGTTATTGCTATCAAGCTGTATTCTGGACAGTGCGTCCGGTCCTACATTCTTTATCCCTTCTACATACTGAATTCCAAATCTAACTCTTTGAGATCTAATCTCATCCTAGTTAATTTCGATGAGGGATTTTTCATACCAAATAGGTATGCGAGCGGTCTATGTTCCGATTTTACAATAAATTTCCTGCCGTATACATATGGCTTAAAGTGCATGATTGCGCAATGTATTGCTGTTAATTCTTTTTCGATTGTAGACTTGTTTTTTTCTTCAGGAGTGAATGTTTTGCTTACATAAGTGATTGGCAATTCCATTAAATTTATATTTTGTGCCAGAATTGTACAGAATTGAAAGTTAGGATATTGTAGGATTATTAGCGACATTAGAATTGATTTTAGGGTATCAAAGGCATTTTGGTGAATAGCTGACTATTCAAATTTTGTATTGTTCCGGCATTTGTCGGCATGCTTTGGTATCGGGTAAGTCTTAATAGCTTCATATTTTGAAGTATCCGGTCTTACTCCTTGTGCCGAAAGCCGATGCCCCAATAGGTTGCACCTGTTTTGAAAAATTTACATTTATAGGGGTTTAATTTTAAATTTCTTTCCCTTAGCCTAATAAATACCTTTGATAAGTTCTCTAAATGATGTGCTTCGGAACATCCTATTACTATGATGTCATCCATATACAGGAATGCAACTTCTGGCGTTAATCCTGCCATAGCGATAGACATCATCCTTTGGAAACTATTGGGACTTATATTAAGTCCAAAAGGTAGTCTGGCGTATTGGTAATGTCCCTCATCTGTGGAAACCGCTGTAAGTTTCCTTGACTGTTGTTCCATGGGGATTTGATGGAAACCAGACATGAGATCTAATGTCGAAAAATACTTTGGTCGTCCCATTTGGTCGAGTATATCCTAAATTCGGGGTAACGGAAATTTGTCCCCTAGTGCTTTTTATAGAGCGAAAATATCTCGGTAATCTCTGCACAGGTTTTTGAATTGGTGTCTGTATGTAATTCAGGGATTTTTTATTTATTTTTTATTTATTTATTTATTTCATTAGCCAACAGACAACCGCCCTGACTGTACAATAGAATATACAAAAAACAAACTTAAAATGCAACATACAAGTAGTTAATTATTTTTAAGCCTATTTCTAATTTGTGATATATTCTCGTTAAAATCAAGCGAGGCATAATTTTTGTTGTACACAGTTATTAAAGAGCTGATAGGACCAGACCTGCCATAGTTGGTTCGATGAGTTGGACCCTGTAAAATGTCAGCGTTTCTGAGATTATACGGCTTAATGTTAATAAGAAGCGAAGAAAGCAATTCAGGACAATCAGTCTCGCCAATTAACAATTTATGAATGTAAAGGGTATTGGAAATCTCGCGTCGGTGCTCCAGTGTCTGCAAATTCAACAACTTCAGCCTATTCAAGTAAGGTGGGAGTTCCTGAGAATTGTCCCACGGTAGGCTTCTTAAGGCAAAACGAAGGAAACGTTTTTGTACTGCCTCGATTCGAGAAATGTGGCACGCATAGTAGGGAGACCATACCACACTAGCATATTCCAGAATAGGTCTAACCAGTCCAATGTATAACGACTTTAAGACGTAAGGATCGCATAATTCCTTAGACCAGCGTCTAATGAAGCCCAAAACAGAATTACTTTTATTTATTAGAGAGTCAATATGAAGTCCGAAATCAAGTTTGCTGTCAAGAAGAACACCAAGATCAGAAACATGGTCAGTATAAGGTAAAAGCGAGTTAGACAGACGATAGTTAAAACCAAAATCGACAACCTTACGAGAAAATGACATGACAAAACACTTATTAACATTTAGGAATAAATTATTAAGATCACACCAGTGAACAAAACGACCTAAATCCTCCTGTAGCAAGCTACAATCGTCAGGGCAGGTTATTTTTCTAAAAATTTTAACGTCATCAGCATAAATAAGAATTTCTGAGCTTGATATAACATCTTGCAGGTCATTAATGAATAAAATAAACAATAACGGGCCAAGATGGCTACCCTGTGGTACTCCAGAGGTGACTCGAATTGTTTTAGATAGGGTCGACTTAAAAAGTACGTTTTCTGAACGATCGACAAGATAGGATTCCAACCATAGCAGAAGCCTCGGTAGTATTCCCATTTTAGAAAGCTTTGACAATAAGGCCTCATGGGAGACTTTGTCGAAAGCTTTGCTAAAGTCTGTATACACACAGTCAACTCTATTTCCATTTTCCATAGTTTCCAGAGCAAAAGAAACAAAAGATACCAAATTAGAGGTAGTGGATCTACCCTTAACAAAACCGTGTTGTTTTGTAGAAATAATAGATTTACAATAGAAGTACAAATGATCATAAACGATTAATTCAAACAATTTGGGAATAGACGACAATTTAGCGACCGGGCGATAATTGGAGATTAAATCACGATTGCCCTTCTTATGTATAGGAATAATAAATGCCTGCCTCCATAGAATGGGGAAGTTAAAGGATTGAAGTGACAAGTTAAATAGATGAGTAAGAGGCAATGCCAAGGAGTCACGACAGTACTTCAGGACACAGGTAGGAACTCCATCAGGTCCCGGCGAGTAACAATTGTCCAATTTAGATAGGTACTTAAGGACCTCATGCTCGGTTACAAGGGGAATATCAACATTGAGGGTAGAGTCAACAGAGACACAATCAGAAAATAAATTAGAAACATTTACATTACTACAAGTAAAAGACGACTCAAAAAACTCAGCAAACATATTAGCAATGACTGAGGGATTATCAGACGATAGGAAGCCATCACTCATTATACCGGGAACAATGCTGGATTTTCTTTTAGTATTAACGTAGTTCCAAAATTGTTTAGGATTATTTCGAAGTTTTGACTTCATTGAAGTTATGTAATTGTGATGGGCAGTGGCGGCTTGAGCATTGTAACACCGACGCAAGATCAAGTATCGATTGTAGTGGTAAGCTGATTTTCTTCGCACATATAATTTCCAAGCTTTAGATTTTTTATTTTTGAGTCGAATAAGGTGCCCATCGAACCAAGGCAAATTGGAAAATTTGACATTGTTAGGCAAAAATGGAACAGAATTAACAAAACAATCGAATAGTATACAATAAAAAGACACTAATGCTACAGTTAAATCCACAGTGTCTACCACTGGGGTCCAATCAGAACTAAAGAGCAGTTGCTGCATATTTGAAAAATTTGCTTTAACAAAGTTAAATGAATATAATTTGTTAGGGGTTACTACATTATTACAGCTCTGTATAGTAAGATTACAAGCCAGGGCGGGATGATGACAGTCTTCCAAAACCATTGGTTGTTCGCAACGTGATAGAGTTAAATTCTTATGGCATGTGGTCAAAATCAAGTCCAAGATCCGGGAACGTTGATTCACGACGTTGTTGATTTGATGGAAACCCAACCCAAGTAAGCTATCAGCAATATTCAATTCCATACTTGAGAACGCCAGAGGAGTAACACAGCCGTCCCCATTGTCGGTTGACCATTGAACGTTGGGAAGATTGAAATCACCAACTACAATTACCTCGTCATGCTCGGAAGAAAGGTTCAAAACGTATTCCATCGCAGACAAATAACGTTTATAGATGTCATAAGATGAACTGGGTGGTATATAGATGCAGAGGAGGAATAGATGTTTGTTTCCTACTTTTGATTTAGTACACACAAGTTCAAGACCATCCGAACATGATAGTATAATGTTCTGTGATGGCAACGAGTTTCTTATTGCAATTAACACACCACCGCCTTTGAAGGGCACAGAATCAGAGAATCGATCGCGGCGAAAAACCTGGTAGGAGTTATCAAAGAGTTCAGAGTCACAAATATTTTTATTAAGCCACGTTTCTGTTAGAGTAATGATATCAAAATCAGAAGAAGAAGAACTATTAAAAAATTCAATTACTTTGGTTCTTAGTCCATTAACGTTTTGGTAATATAATGTCAAATTCACATTTTGAGTAACAAACGGAGAGGTGTTTACTTCCGGTTTGGTCGATGATTTCCGCGCCGAGGTAAAAAAGTATTGATATTGTGGGGTTTAAATTCACGCAAAATAATACCGGCGGGCCAAGAGTCCAAGCAGCTTAACGCCTCGTAGCAATCGGCAGGAACATATAGCTTAAAAGACGAAGAGAACGCAACCTCACGATTAGGATTTATTTTATAGCATTTAATATTGTTAATATCAGCAGGAGTGCAGAGCTGTTTAGAGTTTATAAATGAAATAATATCATTGACGGTTGTAGAAGGATCCAAACGAGAGATGAAAAGAGACTTAGGAGGAACAATCACCTTCAGAGTCGATAAGCCATTATCAAGATGGTCAATTGAGGTGATTACTTTACTACTTTCTGAGTTAGATTTAGATTGGGTCGGCGTGCTAATTTCCAGTGTAGGTGCAATTGGTAGCTGGTCAGAATTTGCAGCAGGAGAACCAATAGGTGCAGAAAGAGTAGATGAAGTATTCTTTGAAGGTAGATTACTGCTGTTTGCACTCAAGCCATTTTTAACTAACGTGCCTCTAGCGGATGATCTCAGTTGCCTTGATTGATTGGAAATAGAGTTGTGGTTCTGATTTAAGGGATCGGTAGTACGATGACATGCCGTAGGAGTCTCGCTACCAGAAACACTATCCATCACATTACCAGAGCTGGGGATGTCAATACTCTTGATTTCCTTCACAATGTCATTGACCTGTATAGAAATATTAGAGAGCGCCGACTGGAGGGCAATGACCGATTTCGACAGCTTGTTTAATTTGTTAGCGACAACAGCAGTTGAGTTAGCTCTGCACTGTTCGCAAAACCACTGAAGGCCGTTGTTCGTAGCCTTAAGAGCGTCACCCACAGAGGCAGGCAGGCCGATGCATTTACAGTGATACAGCTTAGCACAAGCTCCCGAGCAGCAGATCACGGGAGATTTGCTGCAATGATCGACACAATTTGAACCAGCAGTGCAGCGACTCGATGCCATAGTGATGCAGCCGAGAGAAACAAATTGGAATCACAGATGACCCAAAAGCGATCGAATGCGTCGAAAACGAGAAAAACACAAGAAAAACACAATTATGTCCGGCAAAAAACAATAATTCCCGAGAGGAAATAGATAACACGGAACGGATGTGATACCAGGCGACGAAAATGCGACCAAAAAGCAAAACAAAAACCGAGCAAATACAAGAAAATAACTAGATGAACTCAGCGCACGTCTGAACTCTCTAATAGTCAAATCCAATTTTGTTTAGGTGTAGCTTGGAAAATATTTGTTTAGCTCTACTTTTAGGTGAATTTTTTAATATACTAAAATCTGCTAATGGTGATGTTTCAATGTTTATTTCGTCTATTGTTCAAGCTTTGCTTGTAGTATTGAGGATTTTTATAATTGGTCTACTTGTAGAAGTTATAGCCTCTGCTATGAATATGCCAGGTTTAATTTCACTTCCCGGGATTACTATATTCTCAGGAATATTTGTGTGTGGAACTTTGATTTTTCGGATTATTTCGCACCTGGGTGGTACAACGAGTGATCTGTTGGTATGTCCACTAAGGAGTAGTATCTGCACTCAGTTACCAGCTGAGGTAAGGGACAAAGTCCATGTGTCATAATCGATAACAGCTTTAAATTTTTTAAGGAAGTCCTGGCCCAGTATTGCGTCGGCTTCGATAGCGAAATCGTTATTTACTATCTGGAACACATGCTCGACAACAAATTCATCGGTAAGGTGTAATTTTGTGAAAGTTGCTCCTACTGATTTCTTTTTTGTATCCGTAATGCCCTGTATTGTACAGGTCATGCCAGGGTATATGAGCTGACTGCCACCAATTTTTTCTCTTCTAAATATAGATATATTGGCCTCGGTATTTAGAATGACTGTACATACTGTTCTGCACAAATCTACATATGCTTTTATAAAATTTTATAAAATTGATTGATTGATTTTCCCCCAATCTCATCGTTTTTGCGTTGGACTGGGGGTCTTAGTATTCCCCCGCCTCGCAATAATTTATTTTATTATTATTATTATTTCGTCTATTCAGATTATTACGCGGTTTATTATTATTATTATTAGAAAGAAAGGGGGAGGCGTCAGCCTCGAGCGCTCAGACCACGGTCCATTGCACTCATCCCCTACCCTATCCGAACTTCTTAGTCATCTTGACGAACCTAAGAACATCAGACAGAGATTGAGAATTGAAGTCTTCCATTCTCATTACATCAGCGCCAAACGCCGTCATGCGCGCGTGGGAGAAGGCCGGGCAGTTACATAGGAAGTGCTCCGTACTGTCCTCGTCCTCCCCGCACGAAGGACACGTCGAGTCGCTGATGATCCCTAGGGTGTTCAGATGCTTGCCGCATGTGTTATGTCCCGTGACCGTCCCTACAAGCCTTTTGCAATCTTTCCTGCCTAAGCCAAGCAGAAGTTTTGCATTGTTCCTGTCTGGACGTCCAATGAACCATTTGGTGAATTTACAGGTTGATATACTGGACCATCTCTGACCATATATTAAGTCCATGGATCTAGTTATCTTTCAGCCTTGTAGAGCTGACACCAACAATGGGCTCCGGTCCCAGGGGAGGAGAGCTTGCGCCCTCTTTCACCAAAGCGTCAGAGGCCACGTTGCCGTCGATTCCCCGGTGTCCAGGGACCCATATTACGCGGTTACTGCCGTATAAGGGCACCGAAGCCATCTGTGTCGCTATGCAAATGGAGTTCTCACCTGAACCTGGTAGAGAGACGGCTGTGTATCTTCCTGCATGGACGATGCAGTGATCCGGGGAGGGAGTGCTGCTGGAGGTTGAGGTGAACGTTTGCCTGCGGGATTCGGGATCCAACACATCTCTTTGCTTTACTCGTAATCCCGAGGAGCTGCGGCTCTAGGAAGTAGCACACCCTAGAGCTAGGGAGAACACCCGCGCCGATCCTCAGGTCAGCCGGGACATGGGGAGAGGGTTCTTCTGAAGGTCTACGGAACCCTCGGAGGCAGGTCACTGGTGATTCGGGGCCTGTTCGAAGAGGCGAACGGACGGCTGAAGGTTGAATTTTCCCCTATGGAGCACGGGAATAGCGGGAGGTGTTTTTGCTAGCAATTGCCTCGTCTATGGTCCGAGAACGCGAGCCTGTGCCTGAAGGTGGGAAAGATTATACCCATTACGCATTACATTATGGATGCTTTAGGTAAATCGATTGGGAGGGGTGTTGTGGGGAAGGAGAAGGGAAGCGGCAGTCCGCCTGCTGATCCCTTTGCCAAAATGTCGCGGGTGCAACGGTCACCGGTGCTTCAGACGCCAGTGGCTAGAACCAAAGATCATGAATTACTATAGATGGTACACTCGCGACGTAGTCCCTTATCTTTTTTCGACCTTGGTCCCGTTAGCCCACCGGCCTTGCAGATTTTTCTAAAAGTGGATAGTAATAAAGGGCTCACGCGTGAGAGAAAGACACAAATTTAGGGAGAGGCGGAACGAAAATTAAAATCACGTTTCACCACCTAAAGCAGCGCACACGTTTAAATAGGTTTGGCTCGCCTTTAAAATTGCACAGTGAAAAAATTCAAGCAGCCCGCATCCATATATATGCTCTGAGTGTGCTACCTGCCTGTTCCCCATTCTCAATTCAGGATTTCCCTATGCTGGAACAATGCCTGGGGACGGTACTAACACAATGCATGTAGAGGCACTGCATGGTAAAAAAACGCTGCATTTTATTGCCTACTCTGTAAGTGCTGTAGATGAGAATTTTTGGCTGCCTATTCTTATCTCTTTTGTTCTTATTGGAATTTAGATAAGGCATAGAAAGCAGTAGTTCTTTGCTATTTTCTGTAAAGAAAAAATTTACCCCAGGCAGTTTTAGAAGTTGCATATGGGTTGGATACCTCTCGGGGTCCACTGGAGAGGTTGTGTCTTCGCCGGCCCCAGTCAATCCGAATGGAAGGCTGGTGGCTGCGAAGGAGAGGACTGACGGATCCTCGCGGTCGGAGGCGAGGCAGAGAGAAGCGATCGGTGGTGCGCCGAGGACGCCCGCCGCCAGGGATATTTGGGGGCCTCTCCCGGAATCAGGGATTATGCTGCCAGTCACCCTTTCCACATCGTCTCTCTCCGCCCTGTGCTCGTTGGAAGGCGGAGAGAGACGATGTGGAAAGGGTGACTGGCAGCATAACCCCTGATAACATAGTCGGGATTATGCTGCAGGGGAAGGACTTCTGGCGAAGAATCGACCTTTTCATGAAGGGTATCCTTCGCTAGAAGGAGCAGGACGCGAGCAGGGAGCGTCTGTTTGGGTAGGAGGGCCCTGTTGAGGGGGGGTATATAGGACTCCACCCCGAAGTAATGTTCCATAGACGGTTCCGGGGTGGAGTTCCTGGTGGAAGGGAGCGGGGTTTTAGCCGGTAGGCCCAGCTTTTGCTGGGGAGTCCGGCACATCAGGCGTAAGAGCATAAAACAAAAAAAAATAATAATTATTGCTATTATTATACCGGTTATTATTATTTGGATACCATAGATTTGGTCTCCAATTGTTATTTTGTTGGTACTCTCTGTTTCCAATTTTTCTGTTATGGGTACAGTTATTATTCCTCCTTTGGTAGTAATTTCTTTGTGGGCCTCCTCTTTATCTTGCACTATAATGCAATACCTTGCTTGCTTGAGGCTCGTTCACCGTCATTGCCTTAGTCGTGGCCTCCGAGATAGTTTCGAAATTTCCTGTTTTTAATATTAGAGATGTTACAGGGTTTGACAGATTCTTGGTAAATGTCTGTACCGGGGCTTTTTCAGCTAGCTTTTCAGCTACTTCTCGTGTTGCAATTTCTTCATAGGTGTAGGCTCTAGTCAATTGCCTAGCCAGGTTTTCGATTTGGTCAGAGTAATCTACCAATTTCTCTGATCGCTGGTGGCAGGCTTTTAATTGTGCCAATATCGCTTCTGAGGAGACCTTGGGTCTGAATTTTTGTCTTAATTTTAGTTTTATTGCACTTATGGAATTCATTTGATCCTTAATCACGAATCTGGCTTTTCCAGATACTCTTGTTTTTATAAATTTTATCATAATTGTTTTTTGGTCTGCTGGAGTCATTTCGTCTAGCAGCTCCAGTGACTCAATAAACGCTTCGGTTTCTTCGTAATTGCCATCGTACGGCTTTAGCAGAGCCGTGGCAGTTTTAATGTCGAATGCCATTTTTGCGTTATTAATTTGATAATTATTCTGTATTAATTCGCTTATGGTTTTAATTCTATAGATTGTAAGGGCAACGCGAGGGCAATTAGGCGAAAAGAAGAAAGTAAGTAAGTCGATGCGTCCGATCTATACGAGAGCTTTATTGCAAGAGAGTGTCTTTCACAGTTTTCGGGACCGATCAGTAGAAAGACTGTTGACCGCTAGAATGCACTATATCGATAGAAAGAGCATCTGTGCGTGAAGTGCATTTATGATCGCGGTCATCAGGCTTGTACTGTAACAATGGTACAAGTTTAAAACAATATTCGTATTACAGATTACGTATACGTATAAGCGTGCAAGTGCATATCATGTTCGACGCAGGGTGAGTCATATGAAATATCTTTTGGATATTACTTAATAAATTTTCTTTTATTTATCCAGGTTAACGTTGCATCGACTACAAGATATATTTGTGTTTCCAATACCTTTTTGGGATTTGCCGGTTCTGAGGCTATTATTTTTGCGTTGTTAAATAAATGTTCCATTGCGTTTTGTTTTTCTAGCAGTGTTTTGTTTGTGTAGGTCCTATTTTTACTTTTATTGAAGTTAGTTAGTATTCTTTTTAGTTCCTCTTCTATTGTATTTAGCCTGTCGATTGACCCACTTACTCATTTGGTCTTTTGGGTAATCCTCGTCTTCTTAGTTCTTGCCCAATATTCCTCGACGGTCAGTTTTTTGAGCCCTGCTTTATGTGTTGATGCTGTTGTTTCCTGGGCTGCTACCGGCACGTACGGCTCGATTGTTATCCCTCTTAGGTATAGCGCAATATCTGCGGTGTTTTTCTTGGTCGCTTCGTGTTCCTTTCTATATGTTTTTCCAATTTTCGAAAAATGGAATTAAATATTTTATCCATCTACTTAGATAGATTCTGATCACTGGTTGTTTATTTGTTTTTTTTTTTTTTTTTTTTTCAACGGAGTTCAGTTATCCAGTAATTCAGATTGTTTTTTAGCTCGATGTCACGGTCGCCATGTGGTATCCCTCAGAGATTTTTTGTTTGAAGCAGTATGGTCAACCGAGGCTAGAAGGCTCTTACTAATACAGTCAATACAATCAATATTTTTCTTACACAAATCAATAGAACCTAAAATATTGCTTATTAGCTAGTGCCTGAAAAGAGTGTAATAGGTCGCGATCAGCAGTTGTAATTAGTGCACGCATTCTCGCTCAACTCGAGAAGACTCACGAGTTTTTCAGGGGGTCGTGCGAGTACTATACATTGCACTGCCTTACATATTTCGCCTATTTAGCATTTAGGGCACTTGGAAGAAGGGTGCGATGACCGTAGTTTGTTTACCTTCTCAAACTTTGTCCCGGTTTTGTTTGTTTTCACTTCCGTGCTTTGAACTTGACTTCGTTTTGTTTACGAATTCATGGAAGTGAATTTATATTTTCTTAATATTTATGCTACGCAATATTGTGTCATTTCACAGCCACCCTTTATATGTCAAAGTTGAAGAAAAGAAAATATCTTCTTGACAGCGATATAAGACAACAGATAATTCCAAAATAGCCTTTAGCAGTTTGAAACTAATTGTGAAAAGCACGGAAGACTTCCACAAAATTATGTGAATATGTATTTGCCTGTATTTATTAATAAATAAAATTATTAAATAAAAGAATTTATTTTCTCTTTTAATTTATTTATCAAATTTTTACAAACACATAATGTCAAAAATAATATTAGTAGAACAATACAAAGGTATTTCGTAATAGAGTCTTGAATATATTGTATGTGCATACATAACATGTTCTAGACTTTTCACTATATTTATTATAATATTCTCTTACTCTTTCCGATACATATGAAACATACCAATATTTATGAACTCTAACAAATCATATAACCAACAAAGTTCGCAAAGTGTTAAAGTAATATTTTCTGCGTCAACTGCAATTTTTTGTTCCTATTTTACTGCCTCCTAGTTTCGATTAATTTCGTTTTTCAAATTGCAAAGATGTTTTATAATTGACCCCCAGCCAGCATATGTTGTTGAAACTGGTTGTTGACTATGACGATGGAAAATGATTTTTGCCTCGAATGAATGCGGGTCATATCCAAGTAAAACTTTTTGATTATGATATTTGCCCAGATAGTACATATAGTTTAGTAGTATGTTTTCACCCCGACTCTCTGCATCCTTTTCGTAGTGTTTCTACATTTTTGCTTTTTCGAGATTTTATTCGTCACTACTGAATTTTAATTTCGTAAACTTTTTCTTTCTTGCTTTTTTGATTCCATCTTAACGCGAATATTTTTACTGCAGTACTAAATGTGCACTATCGTGTTGCGGGGTTTATATTACGAGTTTCTGTTGTACATGATTGGTTGCAGTAAATCCCACTATTTTTTAAACAAATTTTGCAATACAAGTTCATAATTTGTTTTTCATAGTTTTTTCAGAGAGAATTGTTTAAATAAATTTCCATCTGTTACATCGAAAATACAGATACACGCATACTTATGAAAGCGTACCTTCCAATCGCTGCTTATTAAATACAAACATGTTTAAAGTAGTCAATAAAAATTTTAGAAAAAAATGTGTTATTAGGGTATTATCCATATGAATCAAAATACTCGGCTGATCCTTTTCTTTGGAAATAAAATGCAATCCCATGAGCCCCAATTTTGTGGGCAGGATCTGTTATTAGCTATTATACAGTGGCGGACAGTAAAATAGGTGTCACATAAAAAATGCATGAAAGTAACTGAATGTGTTATATGAACACAAAAACTTATTTTTTATAATTTATTAACAATGTTTAACAAGAACAAATTTAGATTCTACAAACAAACAATATAATAAATTCATATCCTTTAAAATTATTTACAATTTACATATTTAAAAGCGGTCAATAAAATAGGTATAATTCCTAATTATGTACATTTCAAATCAAAATGAAAGGTACTATTCAGTTCAATTCAGTTCAGTTATCTAACAATTTTTTACAATATACTAATATTTAGTAGTATAGCCCTTGTTTTTCAAAACATGCAAGGTTTTGGCATTGAGTCAACTAATCTTTGACACATTTCCACAGAGATACTATTCCATGCAGACTGTACTGCCTCCCACAATTCTCTTTTATGTATTTTGTTTAGTGCCACCTTTGCTGTCCTTTACATAGTTCCAAAGGTTCTCGATAGGATTAAGGTCGGGAGACTGAGCTGGCCAATTGAGTATCCTCACGTTATTCCTATCGAATCAATGTTTCGCGTGATTGGGCCTTTCCACACGAGTACGCACGCCGCAGCTCGCAAGCCGGTTTGCCGAAAGTCATCGCTTCCACACGGCTCCTCATGCAGCGCTATATTCGTACGAGGCTTGTGAATGTGTGTGTGTATTTATTGTCATTGCCAAAAAGAAATCCCGCACCCCCAGAAATGTTTCTCTGTTTGTGTTAGTGCGTGCTTGACGCACGTGCAATAGATTCGATTCGTGCCGCAAAATTCTCTCCAAGTGCGACACTTTTGGAGAAATTTCCCTTCTCTTCTCTTACCTCTTGCCCAAAAAACCGGTTTGCGAGCTGCGGCGTGCGTACTCGTGTGGAAAGGCCCATTGGAAGTATGTTTTGGGTCTTTATCTTGTTGATACACCCATACAAGTGGCATATTTTCCTCCGCATAAGGTAGCATTATACTGGGTCATCGTATCCTTTGTCCAAAATATGGGGCCTACAACGTACCATGCAAAAACATGACCACACCATTATGCTGCCACCACCATGTTTTAAAGATTTCACAGTGTAATGGGAGACAAATTCTTCATTTGGTAACCTTCGTATATATCTTCTGCCTTCAGAGGCGAACAAGTTAATCTTGGATTCGTTGCTCCAGAGGATGTTTCTTCATTTTTTCTCCAATTCTGGACCGACCCAGTCTTTATGCACTGTGACAAAATGTTTCCTCTGTTGTATGCTCCATTTGCTTAGAAGCAGTACTTTCCTTGCCGATCGACCATGTAAATTATGCTCCGCTAATCTTCTTCTTACGGTCCTTGCACTTACATTTTCTCCTATCTCTTGACAAATATCAACAGCAGTATTAAAATATTTTTTTTTGATAGGATTACAATGCATCGATCCGTAGCAATAGATATTTTACGTGACTTCACTCTCTTTTCGACAGATTTTTTCGGTTTCAAAACATTTGTCACGATGTTCTGAGAGCATCCAATGATCTCAGCTATTTCCCTACGTAATTTACCCAAGCAATGTACCTTAATACGCTTGAAAATAACGGAACTATCCAAAGAGAGCAAAAAGTGCCTAACGGTATGCAGTATAGGATCAGGCCGTATAGTAACTTACAAAATTGGTAGTCACACTATTTTATTGTCCACCACTGTATGTACATGCTGGTTTTTTTCTTCTGGTTTTTCGCGGTAACTGATTACACCTCTGGAATACACCTTTAGAGAATCTGTTTGTAATATGATGACTTTTCAGGAAATTTACAAGTTCGATCGGGTTCACAAGTTGTTGACATGTAACATAGTTATTTATAAATTCCCTGGTTGATGCGCCACGAACAAAAATTGTGTTGAATTTTGCTAGCTAGCTACCAAATTTACTTGATTTTTCAATACATTCTGTACTGAATGCAGGATACCTGAAGGCAATTTCTTTTGTAAATAATTTATTTTGGGCGGTGAATCGAGACCTTTCAAAAAAAGGTCCATTCAGCTCCACAAAGGCACTCGATATTTATTAAACAGCTCATTGTTACTGTAATATAGTAGCTCTCTAACTAATACGTGACACAAATTTTAGCTACCTTATATAGATTTTTAAAAGTTATTGTATGCATTTTGATCTTTACCGATTTCCACACTCCTGTCATATTCATCATACACAATGCAAGTAAC
The DNA here is from genome assembly GCA_963969385.1 of Philonicus albiceps. Lineage (NCBI taxonomy): Eukaryota > Metazoa > Arthropoda > Insecta > Diptera > Asilidae > Philonicus > Philonicus albiceps. The sequence goes on along the minus strand of OZ017772.1, from coordinate 29,941,003 downwards.
CGTCGTCGTTAAAGCCTCCTTAAATTCTAACCGTCCCGTGATTTAATAGATGACCGTAGGTAGAATTATACGACAGATCTGTAGTCTAATAGAAGGCAAGTAAGCACACACCATCATCAAAGAATTTTTTAGAAATCTGATGTCCTTTATCAAAATAGTGTATTCTAGTTCCTTTAAACAAGCTGAGGTAACGTCTTGTATTGATGGGAGGCTCTTTTGAATAATCAAACAGATAGATTGGTTGGGCATCTAAATACTGTGTACAGATAAATTAAATCTCGTTGTTATTGTGTTTGAAATTATATGAATTTTTTGTTCTGTTTCCTGTATAAGCGACATTTTTTATCATCCCAAACACCAATAAATTCGATAGTCCTATTACAATTTTCTTTAAAATAATGTAAATGTATTTGCAGGTATTGTTTACACTTCAACTCGTTTATATGGATATAGAGCATTTGAAGGTTGAAGGACAGATTCATGAGCCAACATTATGCTTGGATTAACGCTAACATGATTCATATACATAATTGCTTCTACAATTTTAAGTGTTGGTGAATTGGCATCATTCTTTGCGAGGAAATAAAATTCAGGCTTTTCAAGTGATAGCACAATGCGTAAATGTATGCCGTTCATTAGCAATTTATGATGATTAAACATATCGTCATGAATTTTCCCCATTAATTCTACTACTCCGCTTTTACAAAATAGGTTTTCCTTTGCTATGTAATCTGTATTTAATTCATTAATTTTCGAAGCAACGTCTATGTTATCCTGATCGAGATACCAGCCAAAAGACTCCAAATGTATTGATAAAACGATGATAAATAAAAAGACGACGATAAATTTTCAATATAAGCTCTGTAGTTATATATATTGTTTTAACGAAAAAGTGAATGGAGTACATTATTTACAACACCTGGGCCTTCATCATGCACCCACGCAGCTCCTACAACAATATGTCTGGTATAATGTTCTTCTTTTCCATTTTTAATTTTAATCAGTTGCACTTTCAATCGTAGATATATATATATGTATGTATATGAATTTGACAAATCCTGATATGTATCCCCATGCCACAACGAAACAAATTCCATAACTGATGAATTATTTAACGAGGTTTGCATGCTACCTCTTCGGTTCTTAAAATATTACTTTGAACAGTCGGTCTTGAAAAAAGATCCAATTCGGATTTCATACATTCGTTATACGTGAGCATATTTCTTTATTTGTCAAATACATATATCTGATATCCTTTTACGAAGACTGTGTTTGCCTTTTATAGGATTTTTCTTCTTGCCTGATGCATTTTTTGTGGTTTGTTTTGAACGTTTTATCTATTTAGGGACTAAAGTAAAACGAGGAGCTGTAAATGGATAAGATCTTTTTATATCCATGTGGTTGTGTCTTCCTGCACCATCCATATGATCAAACAGCTTATTTATACCTTTTTGCGCAAGTTCTTCAGCAGCAGCTTTATCCTGCTCTCTTAAGATATCTTTAATAAGTTTACTACCGGCGTCTTCTAAAATGATTTTTCCAGTGTTAATAGCCTGTTGTTTTAAAACCTTGGCCCCTGAACTAACTATTGGTTGCAAATACCTTAATAATCCGCTAAGAAAACTACTAATTCCTCGATCACGTTGATAAATTAAAGGTGGCCGGTACAATTCACCTATGTCATTTAAATTACTACCACTTTGTATTAAATAATAACATGTATAATAAGAATTCATATTTGGCTATTGTATTTTAACTGTGCCTAACTGACTTTGTTTGCTTCTTACCATTACATATGCATATGCAATTTATAGGTTTTATTGTCTTTTAAAATGAAGCATTATGTATGTAGAGATATAACCCGCTTTCAATTACATTACCTTGTACCTCAGTTATTTTTGAAATTTCAATACTTTCAATTGCGGTTTTCTCTAGAGGACAATATTTTACATGGTTAAAACGTACTGTCCTTTCATTGTTGTTTATAGGTATTATACGCAATTTTATTGATTTATCTCCTATAACTCTTGGCTTGATTATATCAGTGTAAATATATATAATATTATGCTCGTAATAGTGATCACTAGGTTTAACATGACGAGGCAATCTTTTACTCAATTTATCGACTGTATTATTCAATCGATCCCATTTCCTAATTATAGATATGCGCTCTGTTTGTAGTCTTACAGTATCAAGACACTCCTTTAATTCTGTCAGAAATACATTTGATTTTCGATTGTCTATTGGTGTATTGAGAAATATATCAGTCATAAAGTTTTCAAGTAATCTATATGTGTATCTAGAGGTACTGATGTTGTTTTATATAATTCTTAAAATGTTTTTCGTAAAAAAGATTTAAAATATTAGTTTTATAGGTGATCTTTCTAGGTTGTGAGGCTTTAACATTGATAGAATCGCCATGCAGTTTATCCAATATTGTGGATATCTTTAGTATGCGCAATTTTCTTTTGCTTTCCATCTTCGGCTATTATTTCGTCATCAAAATGTACATTACTTATAAAAAGAGTTATCAGATTTTCAATACACTATTAGTTTATTTTATTTATTTATTTTCGCTTAATACAAGCTACATAGTAAAACACTTAAACTTAACTTAAACTTAACACTGGCGGGTCACAGATCGAACTGCATTCGCACACCTAACTAACCAAAACTAATGATAATACGTCTATAAATGATAAAAACAAGCATTGGTTCATGTTATACTAACACAAAGTATACGCTGTATAAAATATTAATACCCAACTCGTTGACCGGCACCAGTCTGTGGAAAAGGTATTAATACCCTCCCCGCAGATAGTGTGTTAACATTAAGATATGGTGGTAGTGGCTTTTATATCTTAATTTTTAATCAATTCGTCATCAATTCGTCATCAAATATGTCATCTTTAGCAGGAATTTTACCCTGTTTTCTTATGCTTTTAGGTGAGTGAGTCATATGATTTTAATTTTAACACAACATTATTGATGATTGGTTTTTACCCTGGTATATATGTGATTTAAATCACATTCCTCTTTTTCGTAATTTATTTCTGGAATTACCTCATCGTAAAAATCAGCATCCAAATTCCAACAGATTCTAAATTCGCTGTTTGACATTGTATACCAAGAAGGCGTAACGGCGTTAAACCATGTTAACAGAAATGCGTTAACATTACCTTGTTCTTCTCTATAGCAGGAAAAAATATATCCTTGGTCCAATTCAGTATAACATTTTCATTTATCTTTATTGTAAGTAATTTGTGTTCTTTCTGTACATTTTGTCGCATTGTTTTCAATTCTTCAGTATCTCTTTTTACTCGTTTAGTGCTGCTTACTTTACTTTCATATTCAATTTCAGTTATTTCGACGTACCAGTTTTCGCCAAGTTTGCAGGGGCGAGTTAATTTATTTCTAAACTCGGATAGCGAGTTTTTAGGGTAGTAGTATAGTGAATTGTTACTTAACAAACAATTGTAAAAATCATTTTATGGAATATCTACAGGCATTTTTCTTATTAATAACGTCTTTCCCAAGGAATCCCAGAAATGCTAGAACCTCATAATTTTTAGAGCCATTCTCCTTTTTTGTTTTATCTTCCTCTTCTTCCATTTGTTGTATGAGACTGGCAGCTTCATTAACGTTCATATCTACAGGTACAGGCATAGTATACAGAGTTATACCATCGTTAATAGTTACTCCTCTATAATCTTCTGAACATCAAGTTCGGATGTAAACTTCTTTTCGGGAGGTGGTTTAAGACTTTTCTTATTCCGCTAGCAGATAAACGTCGCTTACCTTTAGAAGATAAATATTATCTTGGTGGAGTAATTTCCCCCATTTCAAAAATTTCTTCTGGAGGCGGTATATCCTCTTTTATTGGTGAATTGCTTTGTCATATTTAAAAATGAATTTTGTCTGAGTGAAACTATCTCTCAAACTTTTGTGTTTAACTGATATACTTATTTCCCTGAATGGGATTTATTGCTTTGATTTTATCAAATATATACTTGCACCCTTTTACGTTTTACATTTAAACATTTTATTAATTCACTTCTAGAATTATACTATTTTTCTTCATCAGACAAATTTTTACTTTTTAATATTTTATCCATTGATCTGTCAAACAATGACTAGTTTGTGGATAGCTCCATATCATTCTTTAGAGTGTTATAGATTTCCTTCCGGTGGTAGAAGCAGCATTTTGCTTAGCTCGTTATTTCTATGCATATTTTTCAATTAATGAGCCAATAACTCCTGACAACACACTTAATAAATAAAATAAACAAGTAGAAAACGTCCTCGCTGTATTAGTATTTTACCTTGTTTTGCAACAGACCTTTTTGCATCAACCAATTTACACATGTCCTTTTTATACTTGCTCAGCAAGTTATCGATTTTTCCGTAAGGCATATGGTTTCCTTTTAAGGTATTGAGTCTATTTTCACAAAGAGTTTATATAACATCAAGGTCAGCATTTTGAATGATAGCCATTCTTAGATTTGATTTGGCTTTTTAAGCACATATAGCATATGCTTGTTTTCCTTTAATTCATTCGTGACACCATTTTTACTATTCGAAGAGTGTTGTGGGCAAAAACAGGATGTGAAGTCCTTATAAAATTCGAAATCTTAACACGTCGTTAATGTCTTGTGTTAAATCAATTAGTAAATACCTGTAAGATATTTGAGTAATCCCTTTATATATTCTCAAAAGTTCTAAACTATTTTCGGGGTAAATTTGCCTGGCTAAATGAGTAAATTTACTTTTAGCTCTAGGGTTTTTAAATACCACAACATATTTACAATTGAGCGATATATCGCGACAGAATTTTCCTTGATGAAATACTGAGTCACAAAAATTACTGAAAACTTACAATGATGAGATGCTTTTAACATCATGTCATCTTTTACAATTAATGTTGGTTCATTTACGTGAAAATCTATATCTGATGGTAGTGGACCGTGTTCTGCATTACACCATATATTTTTTTTAATTTGTGTTTGTATATACAAATTATTATTAAGAAGATTTTTTGTAAATGCAATTTTTTCACATCCCAAAAGGCCTGCAACAATCATTGTAAACGGGAGCTTGAATGCAATCATTATTAGATGAAAAATAAATTTCAATCATATATATAAATATTGTTTTTCTCGAGTATATATGTATATATTGTTAAAAATGAGCAGAAGACAAATTATTGAAAAGCTACATAAACTAGCTAAAAAACATTTTAAACATCAGCAGTTATAATTAGATTTAATGCAAGCAGATATGACGCTTACTTTTCAGAAAACCAAAATTTTCGTTTTCTTTTGACTGTAATACCTTTTCGAAATATGCTTGGACGATACCAATCAAAAATAAAAGTGCAATAGACGTTGTTGAGGCAATGCAGTCTGTTTTTAGTCAAGGTCGCATTCCAAAAAATTTACAAACCGATGATTGAAAGGAGGAGAATCCTAAAATATGATGCGGGAAGAGTTCAGCATGAACGGTAATTATCGTTGGATTAGTATGTTAGATAAGCTAACAGAAAAATATAAATTCAAATCTAAATTCAAAGTGGGTGTACGGATAAGTAGACGTAAACATGTATTTAAAAAGGCTATATACCATAATGGTCCGCCGAAATATTTAAAATTAAAGAAGTTAAACCCGTTTATCCAAAAACTTTTATTCTTGAAGATTATACTATAAAGGGAATGTAATTCAAGGCAGCTTTTATGAACTAGAACTATCTCTAGTCAAAAACCCTGACGCTTATTTAGGAGAAAAGATGTTGAAAAGACGCGGAGACAGGATTTTTTATAATGGCTTGGTTTTTTATCAAATCATTAATACTTGGATTAATATAAAGGATATTTTGTGATTGATATAAAACAGTTAAAAAATTATTTTTAAAGAGAGAATACAACAGATTGAAAACGTTTCGTAATCTTCATTTAGATGAAAGAAAACCTCACAAACTTGCTAAAAGTAAATTTTTTTACACAAATTTAAGAGATGTAGTTAAATGCTAATTCTGTTCCTTGGAATTATGTGCAATGAATTGCCCTGAAGATGTTAAAGTAGAACATATCCGTCTCTCACCAAACTGCTTTTATGTGAACGATAAAGATGTACATATGTGGACTCATAAATAAACGAACTTCATCAAATATATCAATGTAAAATTTTAACAAATCCTTTGATACATAGTACTAGGCCTATGTTGTGAAATTTATTATTTGTATAAAAGCTATGAAGAAGCAGGTGAATTTCAACGACCACAAGCGAAATATATACATAATAGCGTGGAGCTTGACATACCGCGAAAAGGGCGAGTTACATGTGCATTGAATACTTTTAGGTTTAAGAATAGAATTTCACAATTGAGTGTAATCTTGGATCCAATTTTAAAGAATAGAATAAATAATTAAAAAGAAAACAATTTTTAATTAATCTTAATGCCTGACACAATCATGCTTGGCGTTAATTGTTACTATCACCCAATTCATTTTCATAATAGTGGTCAATTAGTTTAATTAATGACCAATTAATTTGCATAATTGCCCCACTTTCTCATTTGCATAATCGGTTTTGCTTCACAGGCACAGGTACCCTACAATTTATGAACTTTATGAATTTTTTAAAACCTCTAATGAAGGAGGAGGAATATTATTTGTAATTGAAAAATTGATAATTAAATTCAATATTTCAAACTGTTTATGAATATCGAATGATGTTTGCCTATTAGACAGCTCCTTAAAAATATTTTCCAAAGTTATTAAAAGCAAACTATTACTAAAATTTAGCTCATTTCTTAAACGTATTATAGCATTTCTATTTTAATAAAAATAAAACTATTTTGAAACTAAAGCTTAATAATTCCTTACAATGGACTTAAAATCCTGTACCGTGGAACTGCAATTTGACGCTTTCGCTGCACAAACAGCACTACGAAATCCACTATTTTCTTTTTCTTAATACTATCCACCCCTTTTTATTTTTTTTTTTTTATGGGAGCGGAGAAATGCTCTTATGCACGGTGTGCCGGACTCCCCAACAAAAGCTGGGCCTACCGGCTAAAACCCCGCTCCCTCCCCCAGGAACTCCACCCCGGAACCGTCTGTGAAACATTACTTCGGGGTGGAGTCCTATAAACCCCCCCCCCCCCCTCAAACAGGGCCCTCTACCTCAACCAACACCGCCGGTTCCGAGACCGTGCGATAGGAGCTCGCGATGCGGAGGGCCACACGTCGCTGCACCGAAAGCAAACGCCTGCGGTACTTCTCCCACCGCATCGCACCGGCCCAGACTTCTGCCCCATAGAGCATGACGGCCTCAGCGGTGCGGAGCAATAGACGCCGCTTGCAGGGCCTGGGACCACCAATGTTGGCCATGACGCTGCTTAACGCTATCGTCATCGCAGCCGCCTTGTCCGCCCTACCCCTGATCTCATCCCAGAAGGTGAGCCTACAATCGAGGCTCACCCCCAGATACTTGATCGCGGGTTTCGTCTGGACCGACATGTCTCCCACCCGCATCTCCCTTAGGAGAGGGATGCGCTTCTTCGTCAGATTGACGATCTCGGTCTTGGCCAACGCCAACTCCAGTCCGTGGTCGCGTAACCAGGGACCGACCCGACGCATCACCTGGTTGAGCCGCATTTGGGCCGCCGCGACATCTCTGGCGGTAATAACCGCCGCGATGTCGTCAGCATACCCAACCAGGAAAGACCCTTCCAGCATCTCCATACGCAGGATCCCGTCATATGTATAATTCCATATGTCGGGACCCAAAATGGAGCCTTGGGCCGCCCCGCCGACAGGACCCTCGTTTCCGGGCCATCCTCCGTGTCGTAGGTGAGGGTACGGTCCTTCAGGTAATCCCCCATCATCCGCAAGAGATACTGGGGAACCCTGAAGTCGCGTTCTAACGCATTAAGCGCATCCCTCCACCTCACCGAGTTGAAGGCGTTGCGCACATCCAGAGTGACCAGCAAGCACACCGGACGGGAGTAATGGTTCCCGCTCTTGGTGGCCCAGGCCGCATCGACCACCTCCTGGATAGCGTGTACCGTCGACCTCCCTTTCCGAAAACCGTACTGTCTCTCGGAAAGGTCTCCAGCGGCCACAACGGCCGCATGGAGGCGAGGCTTCAGGAGCTTCTCCAGGAGTTTGCCGGCTGTGTCGAGCATACACAGCGGCCTGTACGACCCGGGGGACCCTGCAGGTCCCTTGCCCTTGCTGATCAGCACAAGCTTAGCCGCCTTCCAGCGGGAGGGAAAGATTCCCGCTTTCAGGCAGGCATTGTACATATCCAGCAAGAGCCCTGGATGGCTCGCCGTCAACGCCTTCAGCACCTCTGCTGGGAGCCCATCGGGCCCCGGCGCCTTCCGATTCTGTAGACTCCGCGAGGCCCCCACAAGCTCCTCCATTGTAAATGGAGGAGCCTCGAGTGCCTCGCCGGTCGCACGGTTAGGCTCCAGCGGCTGGGTGGGGAAAAGGGCATCCACGATGGAACGGACTGTCCCCGCTTCGAGGGGGACCCTCTGAGAGAGCGCCCCCAATTTGCGGAGGACAATCCTATACCCCAATCCCCAAGGATCATCATTTAGATCATCCCCCAGCCGCTTCCAGCATCGGTGTTTACTCGCCCTGATGGCCCTGCGAAGGTGCCTCTTCGCCACTTTGGCCTCGGCGGATCTGCGAGCTGCGTCGGGATCGCGTCGGTCAGCTCGTTGAGCCAACCGTCTGAGGCGGAGACACTTCCGTCTCATTTCCGCGATCTCGTCCGTCCACCAGTAGGCAGGACGTCGCCCCTCCCTGCCGGCCCTCTTCCTCGGCACGGCCTCCCGGCAAGCCCGGCAAATAAGACCCATCGTCGAGTCTACCACCCGCCGGGCCCGTTCGGAAGGAGGCAGTTCCTCAGGAATCCCTTCTGCAAGTCGCTGGTCGCGTGTGATGGCTAGGGACAACCTTTCCGCGTCCATTTTAGCGACATCCCATCTGGGCGGGCCCTGTTCGCGCCGGGCCCGCACCGGTCCCATACCACGCACGCGGAACGTGATATATTGATGGTCGCTGGCTGTATAGTCCTCGACCACCCGCCAGTCCTGCACCCGTGCAGCCAGACCCTCCGTCGCCAGGGAGACATCAATAATTGTCTCCCTGTATCCCGGACGCCGAAAGGTGGACGTCGAGCCGGTGTTTAACACCACCAGCCCGAGCCTGGATGCAAAGTCCAGGACTCGTCCTCCACGCGAATCCGGTCTGGGTTCACCCCACTCCAAGGCCTTCGCGTTGAAGTCTCCAGCCACCACCAGCTCCCCACCCATGCCGCGGACCGCGTCCTCCAGACCATCTAACTTGGTCTGAAAGTCGGCTATCGGCTCGTTTGGAGTGAAGTAGCAGCTGACATAAGTAACGTCATTGCTCTTCACCCAAACGAAGCCGGCGCCCGCGCCATGGTCCGCGACGCTAAAGCGTCGCAGATCCGGGACCTAAACTGCCGCCGTGCCCAGGTCATCCCGAAACCATGTTGGCTCGTCACCGTCCCGATATTGTTCGCTGATGAGAACTACATCAGCGCCCTTCTCGAGACGGATCTGAGCCAACAGGTCATGGGCCGTCCTGCTCCTGTTCTAGTTGCCCTGAAGCACAGATGCCATTACTTACGTTTGGCCTGGCTCAGGGCATCACGGAAGACCCTACATTCCCCCGACCCCGCAACATGCCGCCGTACTCCGGTCTTCCCTGCCACCTCAGGACAGAGGAAGCACTTCGGCTCAGCGGCACAGCCCTTCGCGGAGTGACCCGCCCCCCCGCACCGGAAGCAAAGCTTGCTGCGGTCTGGGCCACCGCAGGCTTGACCCACCCGACCTTGATCTTGGCCGCCTTAAGTAGGACCTTCGCCGCCGCCTCATCGAGGTCCGCTATGGCCATCCTCTGGCCACGGCCGTTCGTGCGGGTCAGCGTAACCCGGAGGTGGCCGTTATAGCACCCGAGGTCCCTCCTCAGGGCTTCTTCCACCTCCAGCGCGGTCGTGCAGCCGTCCACCCCCCTGATCTCCAGGGAGGCTCTAGGGATCAGCTCCTTGACCGCGCTCGCTGACCCAAGCGCGGACCTCAGTGCGGCCGAGAAGGCCGCCCTTGACTCGGGCGTCGGCTTCGACAGCTCGAGGAGGACTTCGCCTGCCCTAGTCTGCCGGACGGTCCTGATCTTAACCCCGCAGCTTTCGGGGTTGACTGCTCTGCGGGCCGTGCTGAGCACATCCGCAAAGGTCTTCCCCTCCGCGGGCCTAAGAAGGACCGCCTCCGGCCTGGTCCTCCTCGCGGGAGCCTCCGGCCGGGGTAGTGCAGGCGTCACAGCCTTCGCCTCCTTGCCGGTTACGGGGGTTCTCTCCTTCGCCTTCTTCGCCCCCGTCTCCGCACTCCTGCCACCAGCCTTGGCTGGGCCAGGCTTAGCCCTCCCGCCTTTGCGGACCACCTCGGTCCACGTCGGGGTCGGCTCCGCCTTCTTCCTCTTCTCAGCCTTCCCCTCCGTCCGGAGTGGTGGGCTGGTAGCACCCCTCTTCCCGGGTGGCTTCGGCGACCGACCTCCAGCCGGGGCCGCCTGTGGCATGGCCAAGGGCGCCGGCCCGGTCTGGGTGCCGACAACCCCCGTCGGCGGCCTCTGTGCGGGCAAATCGCGGCGGATCTCGGCGCACAGCCTCCTGGGCTCTTCCAGCCCATCCAGCGCCTCCTCCAAAACCGGCAAGCCGTCTTTGACGACTTTGGAGATGTTGGGCTGCTTTTTCAAGGCAGCCAACATCTCCCGAATAGTCGCCCTCATCTGGAGGAAACCCTTCTCGAGGCTTTCCTCCACCGCCGCCAGCCTTGTCGCCAGCCCGGCCGATTTTGGGAGAGGCCTCCGAATCTCCCTGGCGACGGGCGCCCTCGGCCCACCACCGACCGCCTCTCCCTCCGCCGCCTTCGACCGCGAAGAACCATCCGTCCCCTCCTTCGACGCCAACAGCCTCCCAACCGGAGTGACTGGAGCCGACGAAGGAACAACCTCCCCCGCGGACCCCGAGAGGTCCACGTAGCACTCGCGTAGATGTACTCTAGCCACCGGTGACCGGAGCACCCGCGACTTTCTCGCGAAGGGATCGGCAGGTGAACTGCCGCTTCCCTTCTCCGTCCCCACAACACCAATCCCAGTTGATTTATTGGACATATCCATAATGAAAATCTAGTGGGTATAATCTTTCCCACCTTCAGGCACGGGCTCGCGTTCTCGGACCATAGCCGAGGCAATCGCCAGCAGAAACGCCTCCCGCTACCCCCGTGCTCCATAGGGGAAAATTCTACCTCCAGCCGTCCTTTCCCCTCTTCGGACAGGCCCCGAATTGCCAATGACCTGCCTCCGAGGGTTCCGTAGACCTTCAGAAGAACCCTCCCCTACACAGTTCCCGGCTGACCTAAGGATCAGCGCGGGTGTACTCCCTAGCTCTAGGGTGTGCTAATTCCTAGAGCCGCAGCTCCTCGGGGTTACGAATGCAGCAAAGAGGTGTGTTGGATTCCGAGTCCCGCAGGCAAACGTTCACCTCAACCTCCAGCTGCACCCCCTCCCCGGATCACTGCATCGACCGTGCAGGAGAATACACGGCCGTCTCTCTGCCAGGTTCGGGCGAGAACTCCGTTTGTATAGCGACACCGATGGATTCGGTGCCCCTATACGGCAGTAACCGTAATACTATCCACTCCTACCCGGGGCGGTTCCGCTAATGATGTCTCGTTTGCTCTTATAGTATTTTCGGCCCGCGACTGCTACATCAATGTATTAATGGTTCTTCCACCACTTTGCCTTGTTTCTACACAAAGTCAGAATTGTGCTATTGGTTGTTCGGAAAGTAATTTCGTTTTTTTTTTTTTGTGGAAATGAAAAATATAATAAACAAATACTTTATTAAATTATATATTGGCTGTTCTGGTCCAACACCTTTTGCCATCTTTCTGGTAGTAACATAATTCCACGCTCATAAAATTTTTGGTCTTTGCTGGCAAAAAACTGATCGAGGTGGTTTTTGACCTCATTTGAGGTGAAGGTTTTACCGTCTAAAAAATTTTGGAGTGACCGGAACAAATAATAGTCCGATGGTGCCAGGTCTGGAGAATATGGTGGGTGTGGCATTGTATCCTATTCAAGCTGTAAAAGCTTTTGGCGAGTGACCAAACTTGTCAGAGGTCTCGCGTTGGCTTGGTGAAACACTACACCTTTCCTGTTGATTAATTCTGGCCTTTTCTGTTGAAGTGCATCATTCAGTTTTTCCAGCTGATGATAGTAGACTTCCGAATTAATCGTTGTGTTATCCGGTAAAAGCTAAAAAAAACGATTCCTTTAAAATCCCACCAAACAGACAGCATCACCTTTTTTTGGTGAATATCGGCTTTGGAAATGGTTTGAGCCTGTTCATCTTTTTTGCTCCATGACCTCTTGATTTTGACGTTGTTGTATACAACCCATTTTTCGTCCCCTGTGATGTTGCGCTTCAAAAACGGATCATTTTCGTGACGTTTGAGAAGCGAATCGCAGACGTCGATGCGGCGACACAGATTTCTTTCTGTGAGAACATAGGGAACCCATACATCGAGTTTCGAGGATAATCCCAGGCCTTTCAAGTGGTCATAAACTGTTGAATTTGATAAATTTAACCTCAATCCGATCTCACGTGTTGTTATTCGCCGGTTCGCATCAACTAATGCCTTTATCGCGTCTTTATCAGCTTCAACCGGCCTTCCCGAACGTGGTGTATCTTCGACATCAAAATTGCCGGATCGAAATTTAGCGAACCAGTTCTGGCACTGGCGTACTGTCAATACACCTTCTCCATATACATCGGTCAATTTCTTTCTGGCTTGAACAGTATTTTTACCCTTTCTGTAGTAAAACAGTAAGATATGTCGAAAATGCTGCTTATCGCTCTCCATTTTTATAAGGCACCAACCAAAAACTACTGCGTAGAATTAATTGGAATTTTTCACACACAAGCCTTGCTATATGAGCTCTCAAAGCATATAAAAATTATACGGCTTAAGTGTGAAGTTGGGTGCAAAAAAATACAATTAAATCCTCTGTCGGGAAAAAACGAAATTACTTTCCGAACAACCTTATTTGTTCCCGCAATAACAATCTAATAATTGTGTTCACTTTTAAAATGTGTTTTATAAATAGGAAAAACAACTTTGATCTTTTCACAAACAGTTAACTTTTTGATTTTAAATTTAATAGTATTAAAACCTCTCTCCAATTCTATAGAGAAAACTTAAAATTGGTCGTTCGACTCGTGTTAAGATATTATATATATATAAAGTTTAATACGCCTTTTCTCCAAATATATTTTTAATGATATTTTTTTTTAAAATGCAAGTTTTAAATTATCTTTCACACCAAAAACGGAAATATAATCATCAGAAATTTGCCTCGTGGAGACATTTACTAACTAAATGTTCTTTCCCAGCTTCGGGCTTTTCGAGATATAGATCTTTTCTCATGAGTCATTCATAAATCTTGTAAAACGGCAGTTAAAGTTTGACTGCTACTATATTACAACAATTTATTTACATTTCTTACAGAATTAGTGCTACATATTACGACAGACTATTGGAATGCAAAACACACGGATAGTATGCTAAACTATGTACATAAATTTCCCATTTTCAGTTCCGTAAAATTAGCTGCGAGCTGCAATTATTCCGTAGCCGGTCAGAATGCCATATTACAAACAGAATTTATTTACAATTTAAAGTATAAATGTATTAAGGTCTGGACACCATGATTAAAATTGTTGCAATCATCCCTTACCCACTCAGAATACCGTGTTACAAATATATTTTATATATATTATATTTTAAGCATCCATAAATCTGTTGAGAATGAGTCTATCACAACCAGGATATAGTTAAGTTGTAGCTAACTAAGGACTTTTTAAAATTTGTATATATGGTAAGTACACCATTTTTTTAACACAGAAAAAGTTTGCAAAGTGTTAGATTACTGTTAAGTCGGAACAGAATTCTAGTAAAATGGTATATTCAGAATTTTAAAAACTTTTAATAAAAATACTTACATATATAATTTTTGTCTACTTCTACAGTGGACTCTGGAGCTGTTATCTAATGTTACAGGAGGAGAATTTGCTTCTACGTGTGACTAATTTAAGTATTGGAAAAGAATATGAGATTAGTTTCTTCAAAACAGTCAAAACAAAATTTGGTCAGCGTCTAACAGTTCATTTTTAAGACCCTATCTATCCCTGTTAACTTAAAGCTCTCCGAGCAAGTCAAGTATCTAGGTCTTATTCCGAATAGCAAGCTCAGCTGGAAAGCGAACATACAGGAAAGGATGCGCAAAGCCACTGTAGCTCTGTACTCCTGTAAAAAAACAATTAGCAAAAGGTGGGGATGACCTGTTCTGGAAAAAGTAATACAAAAGAAAGATATGGCAAGAGTTTAAAGCAGTGGCACTACTAATAACAGGTGCCTTAAGAACCACTTCCTTTAAACCCTTTAACACCATCCTTCACCTTATGCCGGCAACCTAACCTAACCTAACAGTCCATTTTATTGACGGAACTTACATATTCTTACCGCCACGCTTTTCAGATAAAATTAAAACACATCACCAAATTAATGACCTAAATAATATAGCAAGTCATTTCCAAATTGTTAGTGGGAAAGATGACATAAAAGGGGGTTTTTAAAATTAAAATTCATCACAAAAGTGTAAAAATATAAAATAAAAATAAACGTTTTAAACATTTTGCAATTCTCTTTCACTCAACATTTACTAACTTCTGCTGTGCAATTTAATACAATTTGAGTAATTTAACTAGAAATAAATAGTATGTTACATGTTACAGATTAATTCGAAGTACCCGCAAAGGTCCATGGGAAATTTATGTGCAGCATAGGTAGATAAAATTCACTCGGAAAGAGTTTATGTAAGTTAACACCATTTAAGTTGAACTCACGCGTAATCTATCGCCACGTGAGTTCCCATAATTACCACAGTTTGGCTCAGTCATCACCTCGTGACACCGGTCACCCTAGTCGGCGACACCGTCCACCTGGGTCAACTCAGCATCTACCTGATCCAGTCCACCTGCATGGCCAGACACATCGTCAGCAAAATTTAGGTATTTAAGCTCATAGAAATAATTCATTGTTACTCTTTTTGTAACCAGTTGTTGGCAGAACCGCTGCCCAAATAAATTTTTTTAAACCAAACCGTAAAGGTTTTATTAATTGGCGCCCGAGCAGGGACCGTAACGCGCGAACTTGTCGAAAAGTAACAGAGAAAAACACCCAGTGCCCTTAAGAAGTGACCGTGGTGAAATCGATCCCCGCGCCCTCAAGAAGTGCCCGCGTTTCGAAAATATCAGTGAAAAATATCATAACCAGTGCCCTTAAGAAGTGCCAGAAGTTCAGTTATTAAGCTTCCGCCAGTGCCCTCAAGAAGTGCCCGTCGATTTAGTGCCCTTAAGAAGTGCGAATAATCGACCCTCGATTCAGTGCCATCAATTAGTGCAGAGAAACCGAGAAGGAAGCAGTTACGGTCCCAGAACCCAGGAACTCTATTAGGGAAACGAGGCCCCTTAGTAACCTTCGCTGAAGGACGAACCGGAGACATGGACTTTGTCAGCCGCCCTAGCAGAATATTAATGTAAGCTTAGAATTAAGAAGTAATAAGAATAAGCCAAACAAGTAAATAATAACGTAATTGAAATAAAAGTTAATAATTGTAAGAAAAAATTAACGATAAAATATAGCTAAGAAAAAAAGTAAATAGAAACCAGTAGCAGGTTTTAGTGCTTAGGAATATATTTAAGTGCACCCAATACCGGTCATACGGCTATCCCGAAATAAACCTAGAAAATCCTTCGGATATGGCTAACCCAGAAAATCAACCTCCGAACTTTGAACACCTTACCCCGGAACTAGTCACCTTGGTTACTAGCGTTGTAAATAGAATATTTAATAACGAAGGGAGACAATTGATCCATTCTATATTAAATCCGAACGCGGAAATCTCAGCCGGTCGAGATCAGGAAATTCGCCCCGAACTAGCAAGAGCAGGCTTACTAGAATTAGAAAAAGTCCCAGACATTGTAAAAAGCCTACGCGAATTTTCCGGAAACCCCATTGAGTTTTCCTCATGGAAAAAAAGTGTCGATAGGATCCTCCGTATTTACGAACCGCTAGTCGGTACGCCAAAATATTACGGAATTTTAAGCGTGATCCGTAACAAAATTACGGGAAGTGCCGATAACGCATTAGAATCTTACAACACTTCCTTGGAGTGGAAGGCAATTTCTCGTTGCCTCACGTTGCATTATGCCGACAAAAGGGACTTAAGGACCTTAGAATACCAGATGACATCATTGGTCCAAGGGAACTCTAGTGTACAAGAGTTCTATCAAGCTGTCTACACCCACCTATCCCTAATTTTAAACAAAATCGCATGCATGGAGATCGCGCCAGAATCTATGAACCTCCTTACGCGGACGTATCGAGACAAGGCCTTGGATACATTTATCCGTGGGCTTAAAGGCGACTTGCCAAGACTCTTAGGCATCCGTGAACCCGTGGATCTTCCCCAAGCGCTGCATTTGTGTCTCAAGCTCGAGAATCAAAATTTCCGTTCTGCCTACGCAAATAATAATCAACAGTTTGCGAAAAGGTTCAGTAGTACGACATCACCTGCAATCCCTCAGCGCAGAACTAACCTCCAGCCTCAAATGCAAATGCGTAGAGAACCATTTTTCCCCCAATTTACGAATCCTTTCCCTCAAATGCAACCTCTTCCCCGATTCCAACAAACCTGGTCTAACCAAATGTATCCCCAGCAACACCAGCTTCAATATAAGCCCCAATATCAGCCACAAAAATATCAGATGACCCCCGGACACGCTAATCAATCACACCCAGCTCCGCAGAGGCCACCAAAGCCTCAACCGAAACCCGAACCGATGGATACCTCTACCATCCAAACGGCCGCAATCAACTATCAAAATAGGCCATCAGCTGCTTTCAGATATGCTGAGAAGAGACCTCCCGGTCCTCTGGCATATCAACCCGTCCCCCACAAGTTCCAAAGGAACTTCCATATAGCCACGGATAATGAGCAGGAAGATCTGAGCAGCTACTACAACGCTATGGCGTCAGATGATCCAAACTACGAACAGGGTTTCGTAGAATACTCGCAATCTCAGGAACCGAGTTCTACCGCAAATAACGAACTCCCCGAATACACCGATTTGAATTTTTTAGGTTAACAGACTCTTCGTTGCCCTATTTCCAGTGTAGAACGAAGAGCGGTAAATTTATAAATTTCCTGATAGACACTGGATCAAGTAAAAATTACATTCAACCCGAGCTCGTCGAAAACCCTCTCCCTAACAACTCCTGCTTTTACGCGAAGTCAATTGCTGGTGACGTGAAAATTTGCCATCATACTTTTGTAAATCTCTTTAGTAATAATAATGTCCGACTAAAGTTCTTCCTTCTGCCCAGATTAAAGTCCTTTCACGGAATTCTCGGTAACGATAGCCTGAAAGAATTATCAGCTGTCATTCATGCAAAGGAAAGTTATATGGAAGTCTTAAATGGTACCAAAATTAAAATCAAACAGCTAAAGTCCCCCTCCGTTAACTTACTAGAAGCGAAACTTGAACAAGTAACCGAACAGCAGAAGCAATGGATAAAATCACTAGCCCTGAAATTCGCAAATCTCTTCTCCGAGCCCGACGAAAGACTTACCTATACTACCAAAGTTGTAGGTGAAATCCGCACCAATACCGACACCCCAGTTTACTCAAAATCCTATCCTTATCCGGCATCCCTCCGAGACGAGGTAGAAACTCAGATTGACAAACTTCTAAGAGATGGAATAATCCGCTCATCCAGATCTCCCTACAATTCACCGGTGTGGATTGTACCTAAAAAGTGTAACTCGCAAGGGTACAAACAATTTAGAATGGTAATAGACTATCGAAAGTTGAATACCGTTACGATAGCCGACCGTTATCCCATACCGGATATTAATGACGTCCTCGCGCAATTTGGTAGAAGCAAATTCTTTACCGTTCTTCACCTACGTAGTGGATTCCACCAGATTCCCCTAAGGGAATCCGACATAGAAAAAACCGCGTTTTCGGTAAACAACGGAAAATTTGAGTTCACGCGACTCCCTTTCGGCCTCAAAAATGCACCATCGATCTTCCAAAGAGCACTTGACGATATTGTGCGAGCATACATAGGGAAATCATGTTACGTCTACATAGATGATATTATCATCTTCAGTGAGAATGAAGCCCAACATCTTAAACACATTTCCGAAGTATTCCAAACTCTAAACTGAAAAACACTCTCGTTTCACAATATATAATATTTTCCTACCCCGATTTCAATAGAATTTTTGAATTAACGACTGACGCTTCGGACGTAGCCTTGCGAGCCGTTTTGTCGCAAGATAATCGCCCAATTACCTTTATCTCTCGAACATTGAGTAAAACCGAAGAAAACTACGCGGCAAATGAAAAAGAAATGCTTGCGATCATTTGGTCCTCACAAAACACTCTACGAAATTATCTATATGGCACCGCTAAGGTGAAAATCTATACCGACCATCAACCATTGACCTACGCCCTCAGCCCTAAAAACCAAAATTCCAAAATGAAGCGCTGGAAAGCAATTCTAGAAGAATTTAACTACGAATTGCAGTACAAACCCGGAAGAAGCAACGTCGTGGCCGATGCCCTATCTCGAATAACCCAAGTAAATTCCATGACGGCTACAGAACACAGCGATGAGAACTCATCGCACGAATTAGTCCCCGCTGTAGCAACCCCTATTAACGTTTTCAAAAATCAAATTGTGTTGTGAATAGGAAACGAAGACAGTTACAAGTTTGAAATACCCTTCCCCACATATCATAGGCATATCATTATAAAAAAGGAATTCACTGGTGACAATTTAATCGACATACTCAGAAGATACCTAAATCCTAGCGTCATTAATGGTCTATATACCTCCGAATCCGTAATGGCTAAAATCCAGACAGTTTATCCCCTCCATTTCAGATCCTACCGATCAAGATTTTCGCAAACACGCGTGAAGGACGTCACGAATCCCTCGGAACAAGAGGAAGAAATCTTGAAGGAGCACAAAAGAGCTCATAAAAATGGCGAAGAAAATAAAATTAAATTGTTTCAACGCATTTACTTCCCAAAAATAAAAGTCGAAATCCGTAGAATAGTTAGCGAATGTTCAGTCTGCAAACAGCATAAATACGACCGCCATCCCATGACACCGGAATTACAGCCCATACCCATATCGCAATATTCCGGCCACATTTTACACATAGATATATGTATATTCGATAGAGAAGAACCTCGTCCTTACCGCATTGGATAAATTCTCAAAGTACGCTCAAGTCCGTGTCCTTAAATCCAAAGCCGTTGAAGATATAAGGGAGCCTTTACGGCAGATCCTTTTCTCTTTCGGTGTGCCCAAAATTGTTGTCTTCGACAACGAAAAGTCTTTTAATTCAGCATCCATTTGTTTAATACTTCTGGATATATTGGGTATTCAAATTTATAAAACTCCGCCTTATGCTAGCACCGTAAATGGGCAAGTTGAAAGATTCCATTCCACCCTTTCCAAGATCATGAATTGGCTCAAGACCAATCGCAATCACAAATCGTTTGAAGAATTGCTTGATCGTTCAGTTTACGAGTATAATTACTCAATCCATTCCACCACAAAACAACGACCCGTAGAAACCTTCTTTAGCAGAATCATTAGCACAAATCCCGACGATTTCGAGAAAGCTAGACAGTCCAATATAGAAAAATTAAAAGAAAAACAAACCCAGGACCTAAATTACCACAACAAGAAAAAACACCCAACAAAAACGTATAACCCCGGTGACACTATTTATGTTAGAATTAACAAACAACTAGGATCAAAATTATCACCCAGATTTAAGAAAGAAGTAGTCAAGGAAGACAGAACAAGCACGGTTTTAACACAGTCAGGCAAAGTGAAACATAAAAATAACATTAAAAGTTAATATCCACCCTTTTTAGATTTCTTTTGGTGCCATGTTTCGCAAGTATTCAAATTTTGGATTATTCTAATTCTCAAGTCGTAACGCTGCACAAAGGAACGGCCAAACTACAAACCGGAACATTTGCACTTGTCCACGTCATAGACCTAGAGGCATACGAAAAAAGGATCCAGGAAGTAAAATTAACAGTAGAACTGAAAGGTAGACAAAAATGATCCTATTCATCCCTTTCTGACCCACGAAATCTCCCAAATCGAAACCCATTTAGACAGACTCAAGCCAAAAATCAAGGTAAAAAGATCGCTAGATTTTATAGGAAAAGCATGGAAATGGATAGCGGGAAACCCCGACCATGATGATTTAATTATTTTAACAGAAAAAATTAATAATGTTTTAGAAAATAATAATAAGCAAGTTGTACTAAATCGAGTAACTTTAGAAAGAATAAATAAATTATCAAACATAACAAATCAGATTGTAAAACTTGTAAAGGATAACGATGTCTTACGAAATGAATTTACCTTAAGTATAAAATTTCAATTGGAAATAATTAAAGAAGAATTGATCAATATAGAATATGCCTTCCATTGGGCCAAGGCAGGTTTAATAAATTCTTTATACTTCATGATAAGGAACTAAATGTAGTAAAACAGTCCTTTGAAGAGAATAATATTCCTTATATAAATATCGAAGAAGCGATAGAATTCGCCAATGTAAAAATAGCTACTAGTAACTCATCCATCATCTATATTGTAGGTATTCCGATTACAGATAAGATTCCATGTAGCATGCTCATAGTAAAACCGACTAAAGTTAAGAATATTGTCAATAAAATAGCCTACGAAAATGTATTGAAATGTCAGGATAAAATATATGGAATAACAGAAAAATGTAACAATATCAATGATTTAAATATATGTAATAGGAATAATATAGTAGAATTAAGTGAAACAGATTGCATACCTAAGCTGCTGAGCAGCCAACGACCATCATGTACCAAGACGACTGGCCTACACATACCTACAGTGGAAGAAATAGTACCCGGACTCCTGTTTCTAAACCAGTTCAACGGATCCATTCTGATCAACAAGGAGGCAACTAAAATTACCGGAACATTCATCATCCGCTTCATCAACGAAACCATCACCATTGGCGAGAAGAATTTTACAGCAAAAGAGTTCTCTGGCTTCAAGCCCCTACCTGCTATCCCACAGCTGAGTTCTGCCTATAACGCCTACGAAGAGATTCTCACGCTGGAATCCATGAAAGAGCTACACGTGAATAATACGCAAGAGATAAAATTATTACAGACCGAAAATAAACTAGGTCTCATAACTAACTTCAGCCTATTTGCATTCGCTATCCTAATAGTCATCATCATCGCTGTCAGGATACGCTGCTCGGTAAAGACAAACTTACCTGTACCTCCTATCTCCATCCAGATTCCAACATCTTCAGCTGAAAAAGCATCAGAAGTAGAAATCCCAGAACCTCCGAAAATTACAAGCGTCAATCAAATCCCATATTTTTAAAATTCAACGAGGACGTTGAAATTTAAGGCGGGAGGAGTTAACACCATTTAAGTTGAACTCACGCGTAATCTATCGCCACGTGAGTTCCCATAATTCCCACAGTTTAGCTCAGTCATCACCTCGTGACACCGGTCACCCTAGTCGGCGACACCGTCCACCTGGGTCAACTCAGCATCTACCTGATCCAGTCCACCTGCATAGCCAGACACATCGTCAGCAAAATTTAGGTATTTAAGCTCATAGAAATAATTCATTGTTACTCACTTCACTTTGTAACCAGTTGTTGGCAGAACCGCTGCCCAAATAAATTTTTTTAAACCAAACCGTAAAGGTTTTATTAATTTGTATAAAGGAAAAAATAAAAAGTTTTAACAATCACTTTTATACTCAACAGCCAGCTCGTGTCCTATTGATTTGAAAAGATGATAATCCCATCCAAGCGATTTCAATGCGTCTTTCTTAGATTTTGCTGTGTGTGACGGTACATTGTCATGCAAAAAAATCACTTTACCGTGTCTTCAGGCCCATCCTGGACGTTTCTCCATCAACGCATGGTTTAAATTTATTACTTGTTGTTTGTAGCGATCACTATTAACTGTTTCACCAGGTTTTAGAAGTTCATAATGCACCACACCACTCTGGTCCAACACAGAGCGTTGTCTTCTTTCTGAAGCGATTGCGCTTCGGCCAGGAGATAACCACGATTTTTTGGATTTATGAAATAAATCCATTTTTCATCACTCGTCACAATCTTATGTAAATATGACTTCTTTTCCTACCTTTGAAGCAGCATTTCACAAATGGTTTTTCGAATTCTATTTGCCTGTCATTCAGTCCATATGGCAGCCATCTTCCCATTTTTTGGAACTTTCCCATTACTCGTAAGCGGTAGCTAATCGTTTCTTGTGTCACATTTAACGGTTCTACCTATTGCTCTTCAGTTTGGGTTCGGTCTTCGTCCAATAACTTTTGCAATTCCACATCCACAAATACTTTTGGCCTACAGGAACATGTCTTTCCAATTGACGCTATTTGTACTTCATGGACTCACGTCCTCAGACCTCCCTTGTTTATTTATTTATATTATTTATTGAATTTCACTTAATACAAGCTACTAGGAACATAAATTAATAATTAAAAATTAATTTAACTTAAGCTAAACAAAAAATAAATAAATAAGAAAAAAATAAAATGAAATTAGGGACTGGGTAGGCTAGGGCGGGGACAATCTATCTATCTATCTATCAATATTGACCTTGCAATGGTTGCTACTACGATCATAACCCAGGCCCTGACGGTATTCCGGCCACCGTACTGAAAGTATGCGCTCTACACTTGATTGGACCCCTGACCTCCATCTTTCAACAATCTATCACCCAAGGTTTTTTTCCCGGCCAGGTGGAAAAACTTCTTTATCATCCCCATCCATAAAAAGGGTTGCAAGAGTGAGATCTCCAACTACCGTCTCATTACCAAACTCTCCTACATACCTAAACTCTTTAAAAGCATCGTTTTCGACTGCTTGTTCTTTCACTGTAAATCGATTTTTTCCCCGTTCCAGCATGGTTTCCTAAAGGGCAGATCGACTACCACTAACCTTACATTCCTGCATACAACCATTGCAGGGTCAATATTGATAGAAGCAAGGGAGGTCTAAGGACGAGAGTCCATGAAGTAGAAGTAGTTAGCGTCGGGCTCGGAAGTATGCTCACTAAAGGATTGACTAAAGTGATGAGCAAATTACACGAGGGTCGGAAGAAGAAGTGTCGTTCAGCTTGAAAGTGTAGGGTTAGCCACTGGATTTCTTTTTATGTTAATGAATTGGTAAAAACGTTTAGGGTCGGAAATAAGGGTTGACTGGATTTGATTCAGATAGTCGTGATAGGAAGATACGCTGCGTGCAGAGAAAGGGGAAGCCGCAGAGAGGTAACTGGAGAAGTTGGGGTCGGAGCGAGATAGGAGATAAGACGGTCATAGTTTATTTCTCCTATTCCGAAGGGAACGAAGTTCTTTGCTGTACCATGGGGGAGAGGAGGCATGGTCTCTCCGAGGTTGATAGGGAAAGGATTAAGCCAGGCTGGCGAAGAATTCGGTATAAAGAACATCTTATTTATTTATTTATTTATTTGCAAGTAGGATCACAATTAAATTGGGCCCTACTTAAGGATTCTAGCACACTCGGGCCCATATGGCGCATCTTACAGGCTAGGTACAACATTCATTCTTATTATTGTTCTTACAAAATTATTGCTTATATTCTAAAAATTCTAAAAATCCATTCTTGTTCTTACAAAATTATTACTTATATCCTAACCTTAAGCTAATCGTCGGGAATTCAATTGCCTAGAGTAAAAATAGGATTTCATTTACAGTTCATGCCTTAAGGCTACGGGGTGATATTTCTTAGATCTAGGGGGGGGGGGGGAGGAAAGTGAAGAAGGAGGGGGTGTTTTTTTTTATTTTGTATGTATTTTTGGGGAATTTAACTGTTGTGGTCACGTCCAGCTCACAGCCTGGCGGTCATGTTGAGGCTGGTCAGCACTGATAGTAGGGTTTCGGGTGTGGATGGGTCAAGGAGAGCGAGTAGAGGAAGCAGGGGGCCGCCGTAGGGGGGCGCTGGCAAAAGTGGCATCCCGTCCTGGGGCTTTTGGTGAAGATGTGCCCGTGTGAGGGGAGAGTGTGTCCCACTCTGGCTCTAAAGACGGCAATCCCTTCAGCTCTTGTCATGCTTGGGTTGTAGAGCGGGGGATCAATCCTTGTCCAGTGGGTGGCGAGGAAGGTCGTCTCCCTTTTCCAACATTGTTGGCGTCTTTTGGATATCTCCGATCTGCATTTTCTCCAGATTAGTGATGCCATGGGGAGTTCTTCTTCTTGGTCGGTAGGGGAGAAGAGGGCTTTGGCGTGGAGGTCCGCTATCTCGTTCCCCCGAATGCCCATGTGTCCCGGGACCTAGGCCAGCTTGATGAAACCCCTGTTGTTTACGATCGTTTGTCGGCAATTCTTGATTAGTGGTTCTGGGTTGTTTGGATTGTCGATGGCCCTGATAGTGGCTAGGGAGTCCGAGAATATGATGGTGGGGGATCCGGCTTGGTTTGCGAACTGTACAGCTTTCCACATACTGAACATTTCCGTTTCAAAGCTGGAGGCTCCTATGGGGAGCTTGAAACGTTTGGCTATGGTGTGTTCGCTTAAGCCCGAGGGGATAACAATGAAAGTCGCCGCGGCGTGAGTGTCCGATGTGGATCCGTCCGTGTATACTTTTGTGGCGCCAGCGTTCTTTTCCAGAAGGGCCCGATGGAGCTGAAGGTGGACGTCCCTTGGGGCATTCTTCCTGTTGAAATGCCACAGAATGGAAAAGGAGTTGTTGTCTGGTGGAATGATGGGGGGGGGTGGGAGTGGGAGGATTTAATGGCGGAGAGGTTAGGAAAGGTGGTCTCTAAATTTCTCACAATACCTAGAGCTATTTTCAGCGCCGGGGTAGTCCTTGATTTCGTCCTCGTCAGGTGGAGGTTATGGATGGTGTTGTGATGGGGCCTCGCCGGGTCTAGCCAGTTTTGAGCGATGATTTTTGCTGCAGCTTTGTTGGCTCTGTCTTCTATTGGCCAGACCCCACATTCCGTCCAGATGGCGCGGACCGGAGTGGTTCGGAGGGCGCCGGTAGCGGTGCACAAAGTTTGGTTGATGCCGGTCTGAATTTTTGCCAAGTTGGCCAGCGTGGTCCTGGAGTAGATGGTTAGACCGTAATTGCAGATGCCCTCGTACAGTACTTTGGCAATTTTTATGGCGGCGGGTACCGAGGTTCCTTTTCTTCCCGCGCATATCGCTCTCACCAGGTTGATGATTTTGGTTAATTTGCTGGCGAGGTTGGTGCAGTGCGCTGTCCATTTTAGCTTGGTGGAGAATGTTAGTCCCAGGATTTTCATTTCCGTTCGGACCGGGATCTTGTGATCGCCTATCTCTAGCTTGGTGGGTGGTGGTGTTCGCCCGCGGGAGAAGACTATCACCTCGCTTTTTTGAGGTGGCACAATGGCACCGGTTTGGTGGACCCAGATGGCGATGGCTGAGGCGGCTCTTCTTGGACTGTCTTTCGGTAGTTCAGCGCCCGTGGAGATCAGTACATTGTCGGCGTAGATGTGTGTTGAGTCCGTCAATGTAGGTCAGTTTTTGGGATAGGGAGAGGATGAAAATATTGAAAAGGGTTGGAGATAGTGGGGAGCCTTTAGGTAAGTTGTTGGTTATCTTCCGTCGTCGCGACAGGAAACCGTTTGTTTTGACCTGAATGGTACGGGACGTTAAAAAGCTTTTGATGAGTTTGGTGGTTGGGTTATCAAACCCCCATATAAAAAACATCGAGAGCTTCATCAACGGAAAGCTGCGAGGCAGTTGTGATGGAATGGAGGGACGATTGGGAAGAAAGAAAGAAGAATTTAATTTGCCAAAGTCGTCCCTACGGAAATTGAAATGGTAAGAAGTCTCAGAAGTAGAGTGGGGAAGTGTAGGTACTAGAGAAACGGTAAGAAAAAGTGGAGAATGATAATGGTCGAAGGTACAGAGAAGATGAGTACTACGAGAGACAACCGAATTAACAGGATCACAGGAGAAGACCAGGTCAAGGTGTCTGCCAAGATTATTAGTTATGCCGCTAATTTGACAAAGACCAGAGTCGGAAAGGCGGTCAACAAATAAAGTCTCCTTATCAGAGAGGGCGTTAGAAGGGAAGTAGTAGAGATCGTCATCAGATCGCAGCCATTTAAGACGGGGGAGATTGAAGTCACCAAGAACGATGACTTAATCATTGGATCCAAGGATATTAAAGATGGAATCGACCACAATGATAACAAGTTTTTAGGACTCAAGTGGTTGGGAGGGGCGAATGTATACACAGAGTATATACAGGAATTTGCTGGTTAGTTTGATTCTGACGCAGACAAAGTTACAGCATGAGGAATTACGCCGCGGATAGCGGGGGTGAAGTCGTCGTCGCAGGCATCGGCACGAAAAACCGAAAAATTTGCAGGAAATAATTCATTACTATAAATGTTGGGTGTTAAATTAGTTTCGGTAACGACAAAAATGTCGTAAGGAAAAGCAAGAGAGTTCTGAAAAACTGGGGAAGTTTTAGTACGCAAGCCTTTGACATTTTGATAATACAGGGATAGACAGCTAGGGGAGTGGGCCTAGCCAGACGGGTGGACGGCTGGGGTAAGGGAGTGATAGGAAAAGGGGAGCTGGTCGAGTTAGGAACTAAAATAAGATTTGTGATTGTGTCGGGCTCTTTGGAGGTGGGAGGTACGCTGAGAGCTGACGTAGGAAGCGAAAGTGGCTAGGTCAGAGGACATTTATTGGGAGAAATGCCAAATTTAACGTGAAACTTAGGAAAGAGCTCGCAAAGGATAGCCAGGTCAGTGGGAAGGAATGAATTGAACCAACACATTGGTTTTGGTTTTACCGTCTATACATACAGAGTCTGGTTTGTCGTGGAGGTAGGAGAAGGCGGACGTTATCATAGGTCCCGCGAAAGCGGGACAATAGATAGCGTCCTTCGAAGGACCCAGCAGATCGCATGGTGAGTTTAACAACAGGAGGGATAAGGGGGTCAATAAACGAAGGTTTGATAGGAGAAGAGGGGTCGGGTGGGTTCGGATGGGAAGGAGGTTGACCCGAAGAAGAAGGACGGGAGGAGGCGTCGGAAGTGAAGGATTCATGGTGTGAGATTTAACTAAATTAGGCTATTTAAGAGGGCTGGAGAAGTTGAAGTCCGGGAAAAGGCCTATTTTGAGCTGCCAGTTGGAGTTAGCTGAAGCAGCGGCGGAATAGGGAGAATTGGAGCGCTGCGGATTGTGGGGGGGATTAACTATCTTATTAGTACTGCGAGGAGATATAACTTTATTAGTGGGAGAAGTAGTAGGTTTAATACTACCGTTAAGACTAGTGTTAGACTTTGATTTAGCAGTGGGGCGAGATTTAAGCTTAGATTTAGCATTAGGGCTAGGGTTAGACTTTATTTTATTAGTAGGAATAGATTTAGACTGAAAGCTAATTGATTTGGAGACCTTTGAAGAATCCGTAATTGACGGGGCAGGAGAAGAGCCACGCGTATTTCCGGTGTAATGACACTTTGAATAAGGCTGGCTTACCAGGGTAGTGGGAGCGAAGCATCCCACAGTCAATCTGTGAAATTGAAAAGTGTCTGGTAAATAATGGGCGGATCCAAGTCGCATCAGCAAGGTCGGGACCTACAGTAGATCAGTTGTTAACGCGCTGGCCTACCGTCCCAGAGGCTGTGGGTTCAAATCTCACGATAACCATGGTATTCTACTCTACGAACACAATGGGTCAATGAGTGCAATAGAAAAATGTCTGAGCGCTCGAGGCTACACGTCTCGCCTACTCTAATAATAATAAAAATAATAATAAGGTCGGGGGCCCCATCAAAAAGGAGCACTGAGGATGACTGAGAAGCATCAACGTTGACATGGTGAAGTTTGTCTAGCCTATGCTTCCATTCTTTTTCGGTCCAAAGAGTGTCGAATCGAGAAACACGAGTGTCAAGAGCCGTCAACGATGTCGACAATGGCAGGGCTGGGATCTAGGGCAGCGACAGGCGGAGAAGGCTAAGATTGCAGGGCAGTTGGTGTGGGTTCATAGTTCAAACCGAGGGGCGTGTCATCGATGGCGGGAGCGTATTTCTATACAGCTTCGTGATCCAGGGCAGCGACAGGCAGAGTAGGCGATGATGGCAATGCAGATGGTGAGGGTTGAGGGAGACGAAGATCAGTGGAGTTGGAGTCCAAAAGCGCAGTATTCGCATTCACAGGCGCCGAGTAGCAACCGAGGTCCTTCCTGATCTGCTTCACGTTGCGACATCATCAACAGCTGGCAAGACAGATGCGGGAAGATCCGTAACTAGAATTTTTCCTAGTTTCTCGTTGAAAGACGAGACCGCTTCAGAGGCAGACTAGAAGCATGACCAATTACACAAGAAGGACTGCAACTTAGTGGCAAGTAATGATTGCACATTCGTGATGGTCTCGGAGACAGTAGCTAGAGCACGAACTACATGAAACGGTTTGAGATCGGAGCACTTGTCGCAAGTTGAAAGGCCAGAAGACGGGATTGAACGAGCGCCGCGCTTTATGCAAGCAACATGGAAAAATTGCCCACAGACCCCATCGCACTCTGTCAAGTCGCCAGGGAGAGATCCGTTACGTACCTTACAGGCGCTCACCGTGCAGTAGGTAACAGGGCAAAGAAGAAAGTGATGACACAGTGGAAAGCGTGTGGGAAATGATCGAAGCAGCACAACAACACAGGTGATGACACCGCGGAAAAAATTGGTCACTGCAGACAGCTGTGATGGGTGAAACATCTAGCCGATTACACAATGGAGATAAACAAACAAACAAATAACTGCGTGAAGTAAAGAAAAACGCGACTGCAGGTTTAAGCTTATGAATGGATGGATGGATGAAGTCTTATCTTGAACATCGCCAGTACAAGGTCCTTTTCTTTTCCTCTTCCTCCAAATCTTTTGTGGCCAACTCATGGGTCCTGTTATATGTTATGTTATTCAGCACTCGGACATTTCTATATACGCCGACGATATGAAAATCTCCATATGGATATCCTCTACCTCGGACTCCCGACTGCTTCAGGATGACCTCGACAATTTTAGCATTTGGTGCAATAAAAACTCTAAAGCTTAATGTCTCCTAATGCCAATCCATCACTTACTCCCGCAGACACCCTCTTCTTCCCCCAGAGTTTATCGGCTATCTGATAAACATATCCCCTTCGAATCCTCTCTTCGCGATCTAGGCGTCATTTGTGATAGCGAACTTAACTTTCGTGAACACATTGACAGCGTGATTGCAATTCCGTGCTTGGCTTTGTGAAGCGTTGGTCCAAGAAGTTCCTACGTAGCCAAATCCCTTTTTGATACCTTCGTCAGGCCTCTCCTTGAATATGCTTGCCTAGTGTGGTCACTATTTCAATCCAATCGAATATATAGGATTGGGGCTGTTCAGTGTAGGTTCCTTTGCTTCGCTTTACATGACCTTCCCTGGTCTGACCATCAAAACATTCCCCCTTACGAAAACCGTCTCTTACTGATCAACTTGCAGCCCCCGTGGAAGCAACGGGACCTTGCTTATATTACCTTCATTCATCA
Source organism: Philonicus albiceps (assembly GCA_963969385.1). Lineage (NCBI taxonomy): Eukaryota > Metazoa > Arthropoda > Insecta > Diptera > Asilidae > Philonicus > Philonicus albiceps. The sequence continues at coordinate 29,911,202 of OZ017772.1, read as the reverse complement.
GCTGCTTACCGGTGAAATTGACTGTGCTTCCCTACTCCAGTGGATGTCTATCTACACCAATCCTCGTAACCTCTGTTCGGCACCCCTCTTATCACCGTACGAACTATGGACTTTCTGAGCCTCTCACCCGAATGCTTCGGAAAGCCAACTCTCACCCCTTTTTTGACTTGTAGCTGAGTAAATCTTCTCTCAGTAATGCTCATAACTGTCCTTCCGAATATTACCTGTTCTTTTCCTTTTTTTTCTTCTTTTTCTTAATTTGTTATTGTTTTCTAGTTTATTAAATTATTTAAGTAAACTTTTTGTTTTGTTAGTAGCTTGTATTAAGCGATTAATAAATAAATCAAAATCACCACTTTTAAATTTTCAAAACCACATTTCACATGGTTTTATGCTTAGAGCATAGTCTCCATAATTTCCTATGAGCCAATGATGACTTTCAACGGCCTTTTTCTTTTGATGAAATAAGAAAAGCAATGCATGCCAAAAATGCTCTTTCCCAGGCACGAAATTCGACATATTCACAGACCTATAACACTATAACGGTAATATTTAGGCAGAATGAAACTTTGTTGTTTTTGAAGCTTAATGACAGTAGAATAAAATAACATATATAGTATGTCAAATCATTTTATTTCAATCTTACGGCTAACGATATCTCTTAGAAAAATTGGTAAGGACTTTCCGGTATACCTGGTATATATCATATTTTTATCAGCTGTACCATTTGTGAAGTATATCTCATCAAAGTCTTTAATCTAGAAACTTGTAATCGCGTACCATAAGTTGTTGGAAATTCAATTAAAATTATTTTGGACTTCACTGTGACGAACACTTTTCGAGTTATAGAAGGAAGAACTATAAAATAAAAATTTTCGGAATTATTGGCAGAGATTTATAATCCAAATATTGGTGTACCTAAATAAAGTCACACTTCCCGCGGTTCACATCAACAATTACTTCATATTTACGATTTCTAGACTCACGATTAATGATATCCCATATTAGTCGATTATTGTTTTCCGATGTAATCGCGTTGCTAAATAAATCAAATTACGAAGTTTCATAACTTGAATAATTTGACAAAAAAATCATGATGTTTAGTTTAATGAATTTAATATGCGCTTGAAAGCTGTATATAAAAAATAAAAAGTATATAAATTATATAAAAATAAATGCCTATTTCTGAAGCGAATGAGCCCTGTGGCGGTGATACTAAGTGGAATACCTCCTACTGATGACTTCCAAAGGTGAATCCAATATGGCTGAGAGAAAATTTTAAATTATTCGCGTTTTAATGAAACTTTATATGAAAGCGTTTTTCTCGTCGCTGATTACGAATTTAGTGTTAAATTTTTAATTTACTCATTTTTTAAATATAGGTTTTATAAACCAAAATAGCGAATCCAATATGGAGGACAGAAATATCAAAAGAAATATATGCAACCCATAATTTCTCAGCTTACGCTATTTTAATCAAGAAAATATAAAATCTTACGGCAGGTTTCTTATTAACATACCAAAAAGTCATACAGACTTTAAATGTTTAGGAAAATTAACGAAAACTCGTAAGGCGCCATCTTGAATCCACCACTTTGATTTAAAAAATATATAATCTACAAAAAACTGCAGATTCGTAATCAGCGATCAGAAAAATTCCATTAATAGAAAAACGCTGCGAAAAGACACTTGCGCTCAAAACTAATTTGCAGAAGATCGAAAGACAGGCGATCGCAAAAAATGGTTTAAATTTTGAGGAAATGATATTTTCAAAAACATAATTATTTATCACATTGCCTAGTTAACCCTACGTGAATTTGATTCAACAGCGACATGCTTTCCATTACATATTAATTTGAATATAGTCGTTATTCTTGTAGAGTTTAAGATTTTAATTTATAGTATATAAAATTGTAGGTCATCTTAAATATATCTAATGAGCTATGGCAACTCGAGTAGAGTTATGGTAATTTGATTCTACTTCTTTGTCTTTAATTATTTTACTTAAGTCATTTTATATTGTACTGAAAACGTTGAAACAACATACTCGATGTGAAATTTCAATTCAAAACTTTCAATGAAAGTACAATCAAAGCACACGAGTGTTAGCTTTGGGAAAAAATGAAAGAGTAAATGAAATCTTTGGAAGTAATGAAAGTTTAAAAGGCAAAGTATACTTACGATTTCAATACTTCCAAAAAGAAAACTTTTTCTCTATCACCATAAAATTAAATATTTCGAATTTCTTGGTTTTTTTTTTATTTCCCCTGATTTATAATTATGGTAAAGCTTCCAAGTTTACATTCAAAAGATTTATTCTTTGCATTATATACGCAAAAATTTCTAATTTTAATTTTTTAAGGTGAAGCGTTGATAATTCTCCTCCGATTAAAGATACCATCTGAATCTGATCCTCCCAATGTTTTCTAAATATTTCATTTTTCACAGCTGGATGTATTTCTCCCAGAAGGCATCATTTTTTTTGGATACTGGCCAAACTATAAAGCAGAGCTAAATTTAAACTTCGATATTTCAAAGTGATCAGCTTTGAGAATTTTTAATGGTAAAGTGTAGAAGGTCATATTACGGGTTGATTCTGTTAAAAAGTCGTTTATGAAATTATTTGACATCAATGCTGCATGTTTGTAATTTAATTAAAGTTGTGTGGAAATCACCTTATTATTGAATATAGGAGAAAATTACTATTAATTTGTATTATAAACAATTTAGTTTTCCAAAATTTCAAAAGGTCATTAGGAATTGAAATATACCATAACATCGGGGAAAGGTTATTGAATTTTAAGAGTTCTTTTTGTCTGTTTTCATTTTAGTTGGAAGCGTAAAAAATTAATATTAAATCGTTTGACCGATTTATTGAAAAAATCGAGCATTACCTGAAAGAAATCCAATATACATATACTTAATTTTAAGTAAACGTTTTGAAAATTATTTCTTTTTCCAATATTTTTTAATACTAAGAATATGGCATTCTTAACTTTTTACAAATCTGTTAGTTCAATGCCGTTATAAAAATATCATTTAAAAGAAAAAAACCGTTCAAATTTTCTCAATATACTGGGAAGTTAAAATATTAAATACACAGGTAAAAATTCGCAAACTAAAAGCTATAGGACTACCCATATATAACACCGTAAACATATAAATGAAATTACTGTAATTGACAAGATAAATCAGTTTATTCATTAAATAATAATTTAATTTAATAATAATAATAAAAAAGTTGATTTTAAACAAGTTTTTCTTTTTTTTCTTCTGTTTTAAAAATCCCAGAACAAAGAGACGCAAGTTAAAAACAGGACTCTCTTCAATTATAGAATGCTAATATATTATTGTACGTAGCCATTATCCAATTAATACGCCTTTTTCTGATTGCTGTCGTCATTAATAAAGCGCCAGTAAGCGGAAAAAGACAAATCAATCGAATTTAACAAAACAATAATGCTCAAACAAGTTATAAAATAATTATAAAGTGGTGTAGGTGCATAGTAACTTTAACTCCTATATTAGTTTTCGGCATACGTATGGGACGCTCATGTCTGGTTACAGATTGAATAGTGAAGCGGAGATGTTTAGCTTGCTTAGGCAATACTCGCGGTATAAACATTAAATTACATCCAATTTGTTTTCAAATAAACGAAATATACCATATATACAAAATAAGTTATCATGAAACAACTTCTATTATTTGATCCCAAATCTCGAGTATTCCCAAAAAATATTTCTGAAATTGACAAGTAAATCCTGTTTTTTAAGAGCAACCTTTATTTTAAAGTTTTATCTGATTGAATTAAAAATTGGCTATGTGTACCTCTCTAAGCTTGCGATATTTGTCGTATTTGTAAGTTTGTTATATTTTGCTTAATCTGATCAGATAACCCAAATATGAGTATTAGTACATAACGTTTAAATTTAAGATTATGCTTGAAATTAAAAATGATTCCAATCAGAATTTGTCCAATTTTCATGCATTAGCTAAGCAAAATTCTTTTTATCCTGAATATTTTATTTAGAAAGACGAACATAACCTAATTCTGTTCTCTTGTAGTCCACTTCGTCAGATCGCTCTTGCAAGAAAGTTTTGCGGTGACTACTTCATTTGAAATAAAGGCTGCTTCTGTTTTTTATTCATTCGGTATATTCCATTGGCGTTTCTTTATCCATTCAAAATACTCTGAACATTCTCTTTCGTGACAATACTGAAATGATTTACAGATTTATAATATTTAAATAACCAGTAAATTTAGATCCCAAATTCGATCTCAGCGTAAACATTTTTAGAGATAATTTTGTTCTGGCGGGGCATTACTAAGCCTTATCTACCCACGTCATTTGTAAATATAATCGTTATAATCCTAAATAAACCTTTCTCCAATTTAAATATAATTGGAATCCATGAGAATACCTCAAGACCTCAAATTTAATTTATTTTAGTGAAAATTGTGGAAAACCTTTAATTGCTTCCATTTGATTTATGCAAATAATTCTACATTAGTGCTAATCCGAGTAAAAATTTTTAGGAGTTAAAAATAAGGCTGTAAGCGCCACATTTTAGATGTTTTGTCTTGCAGGACAACTGGGCCTTACAAGATTTAATTACGTGCTAAGCGCGGGTGCACAGGGGACGTAACTGGTACATACAATGTTTTGCGGCTAAACAATAATACTTTATAACTGTAAAATTAAACATTTTTTATTTATTTATATTTGTCTTTATTTGGAGGAACTTTTTAAAATAAAAGGGTGGAAACATCTTTAATTTTAAAATTGAATATCTCGGAAAATACACACGATCGACAGTTTTGATGGCATATTTGTTACTTTTGGCTTCAAATGAACAAGGTATCATAAAAATCCGCTAGGAAATTTCAAGCTCAATCTGTTCCAATATTAACATTTTTTTACGAGTATTAATAAGTTTGTGGAACCTTATGGCAAGTTTTATATCTTAATAATAATTTTAATATATTTGTTATTTGTTATTAATTTTTTACAATGTTTTGCCCATTTTTATTTCTGCACTGTTTGGCAGATTGCGATAACGAAGTCCCTCAACTACGGTTTTTAAACACCGAAATAGATAAAATTGTGGTAGGCTTTTAGAGGAATGAATAAAAAATATTTGATCTAAATAAAAACAAATAATATAGAAATGCATATTAATATTTGTGCCATTGCTAATGAATATAAAAATTATTTAAAATTTAAAATACTTATTATCACAGATAATTTAAGATATATTTTTTTGCGACGGGCTTGGGGTAATTTTCTATGGACTGCAGATTACAGAACGAAATATTTGCGTTACTATTTATTTCTTATGAGCGAACTTCTTTCAACACACAGAAACTTTAAATTACAAACATGTTTCCGAAATTAAGTATGCATTAACCTACACTAAAGAAAATGTAGTTAGTTGAAATTATCATACCATAAAACATTGTTAGTAAATAATTCTAGAATTCAGGTACTTTTTAACAACAAAATTATTGCTTCAAACTGTGATTAGTTGTTGTGAGTCCCAGGAAGCACGCCCAATGAGCTACAATACCTAATGTATAGTTGGGGCTTTTATGGTACCGGTTTTTAAAGGCCAGTAGAAATATGCCGCTTTTTTAGCTGGTAATAGTTTCTAAGTATAACTCATATGTTCTTTGCTTCTTTGAATTATAATTTTTTAGCTTTGCAGAACATGAGAATTACTATTACACGGCAGAATTACCGTAAAACGTATGTGTTATATATGTTAATAATGTTATATACGTTTTGGTTGTTTTTTGTTGGTACCTATTTTAACGACCTAAATTAATTTTTTTTTTGCTCCAATAGAGCAATGTGTTCTTTGGCCGACAAATATATTACAAAATCATCAACATCTTCATCAAATTAGCACATTACTCTTGACAAAACAAGACAAGGCAGAATTACCCTCGAGGATAAATAGAACAAAAAATGCGAACTATGTATGTATGTGAAATTGGTCTTTATTTAAATATTCTGACGGATATAATTTGTTGCTAATTTTCCTAACCAAAATTTATATATGTATAAAGGATATAACATCAATAAAACAAATAACCTAGGGGTATAAAATATATGGCTTCCCATCTGCGACAGCAGTTTGATAAGTCAATAAAGATAATTTTTTCGCCAAATAAGCGTTTTTTTCTCAACGTAGTCTCTTTTTAGCTCTACACATTCAGTTTTTTTATTTCTTCCAAATAGTAGGTTTTCACGAGGCCCTAAAAATAGGCATTTATTTCAGTGATGACCTCTTCGAGCCAATTCTCTTACTGTTTAGCCACTTCTTCCGGTTTGAAAGCAGGACATAGACGCAGGGGGCTAAATCTGGAAAATTTGCTGGATGGGATAGTATTTGACAGTATGTAGTCTATTAATAGATGGCTGCTGACGGCAGCAGTGTTGTATTTAAAATTATTGCACGGGAAATTAAAAAAGTCACTGACTTATTAAATTACCCTCGTATATAAAACAAATAACCTATCTGCATTAAATCAATAACCTAGGGGCGCACCTTCGTATTTTAAATTAAAGCTGTTAACTGATTGTTTGACGCAGAGGAACACTTTCTTTTTCTAAAATTGCGAAGAATGGAATAGAATATATGTATATGTATGAAAAGATCTTAAACCAGTTAAGTGTGTTTGACGACTATATCCGTCATCGAGAAATGGCAGAATTCTGTGTCATGACGACTTTATCAATCATGCTTAAAACGTTACCATTTAATATTTAAATTGTAATTTTTGGCGAAAAGTAAAATATATTCATAAATTTTAATATGTTTAGAGGTCAAGACAAAATGAAACAAACAAATAAAAAGTATAAATAAGTTGAGACAGATTCATGCATTCATAACTTCCCGAGAACGAAATCACTGAATTCTCGCGACACGCACAGGTGCGTACTATGAAGAAAGGGCGCCGTTTCTGACTGGTTAAATTTATTTTTCGCTATGAATAATGGGATTTAGTAAAGTAAGAAAAATAATTTTAGCATTTTACACTAAAACCAAAAACAAAATTTGCTATACGGTTTGCTATTAGGTGTTAAGGTTTTATTTGTATTAGAAAATTTGTTTTATGTTATAAATGTAATAACTAATAAGTAAAAGTTATATATTAAAGAATATTGAGCTAAATACTCATAAAATAAAAAGTTTGTGACTCAATTAGTCTATATTTGAGTTCATATTAAAAATAAAAATAACGTAAGATTATAAATTAATAATTCTCGATTTTTTTCCTTTACCTTCTTTATTAATCGTTTAATACTGCTACTGACAATAAGTTTACTTAAATAATAGAATAAATTAAAAATAATAACAAATTAAGAAAAAAGAAAAGAAAAATTAGAAAGGAACAGACAACATTAGGGGGGACAATTAAGGTCATTCCTGAGAGGTGATTTACTCAGATGGAAGTTAAAAAAGGGGTGAGAGTTGGCTTTCCGAAGCATTCCGGTGAAAGGCACAGAAAGTCCATAGTTGGTACGGTGATAAACAGGGCGAAAGAGAGGTGCCGAACGGAGGTTACTAGGATTGGTATAAATGGAGATCCGTTAGAGTAGGGAAGGACAGTCAATCTCACCAGTAAGCAGCAGATTCCACAGGGGCTGCAAGTTGATCAGCAAAAGGCGGTTTTCGTAGGGAGAAGGTTTTGATGGTCATACCAGGGAAGGTAACGTAAAGCGAAGCGAAGGAACCTACGCTGGACAACCTCAATCCTATTGATTCTATTGGATTGAAATGGAGACCACAGTTAGCAAGCATATTCAAGGAGAGGCCTGACGAGGGTAATAAAGAGGAATTTGGCTACGTAGGGATCAAGGAACTTCTTGGACCAACGCTTCACAAGACCAAGTACGGAATTGGCTGTAGAAATCACGCTGTCAATGTGTTCACGAAAGTTAAGTTCGCTGTCACATATGACACCCAAATTGCGAAAAGAAGATACGAAGGAGATAGGTTCATCAGACAGCCGATAAACTCTGGGAAAAGAAGAGGGGCATCTACGGGAGTAAGTGATGGATTGGCATTTGGAGACATTAAGCTCAAGAGAGTTTTTTTTGCACCAAATGCTAAATGCGGGGGCAATAAAGGAAGGATTGATAGGAGAAGAGGGGACGGGTGGCTCCGGATGGGATAGAGGTTGGCCCGAAGAAGAAGGACGGGAGTAGGAGGGCGGATTTCAATTAGCCGGTAGTAAAGGATACATGGTGTGGGGTTTAACAAAATTAGGGTATTTAAGAGGGATGGAGAAGTTGAAGTTCGGGAAAAGGCCTGCTTTGAGCTGCCAGTTGGAGTTAGCTGAAGCAGTGGCGAAATAGGGAGAATTGGAGCGTTGCGGATTGTAGGGGATTAACTTTCTTATTAGTATTGCGAGGAGATTTAAATTTATTAGTGGGAGAATTAGTAGGTTTAATACTACCGTTAAGACTAGTGTTAGACTTAGATTTAGCAGTAGGGCTAGGGTTGAGCTTAGATTTAGCATTAGGGCTAGGGTTAGACTTTGTTTTAGGAGTAGAGTTAGAGTTAAAACTAACTAATTCGGAGACTCTTGTAGAAATCCTTATGCTACCGTAACTGACGGGGCAGGAGAAGAGCCGCGTATTTCCGGAGTGAAGACTCTTTGAATTGGGATAGCTTATCGGGATCGGGGATCACACAGTCGATCGGTGAAATTGAGAAGTGTCCGGTAAAGAATGCGCGGATCCAAGTCGCATCAGCAAGGTCGGGGGCCCCATCAACAAGGAACACTGAGGATGACTAGGAAGCATCAACGTTGATACGGTGAAATTTCTCTAGCCTATGCCTTCATTCCTTTTCGGTCCAAAGAGTGCCGAATTGAGAAACAGGAGTGTCATGAACCGAGTCGGAAAGCTGAATCGAGACGGTTGTGGTAGAGGGTAGAGGGCGAGGCAAAGACTGGACGATATCGACGATGGCAGGGCTGGGATCCAAGGCAGCGACAGGCAGAGAAGATAGCATGGCAGCTGGTGTGGATTCACAGTCCAAACCGAGAGAGGTGTCATCGACGGCGGGAACGCATATCGGTACAGCATCGGCCGAAACGGTTGAGGATGGAGGACGAGGCACGGACTGGGCGAGTACTTGTATTATATATTTCGATGAATTAGCCAAGCGTTAGTGTGTTGCGTTAGTAAGTACGAAAAATCGTAGCTTTTTATCGCATTAAGCTAGAATTGTTTACAGGACTATGGGCCTTTGGACTTTGCCTTTTGCTGTCCCTTAGAAAAAGGGTCTTGAAAAACAGATAGACAGACAAACAACAAAGTAATCCCATGAGGATTTCGCATTTTTATTTCGAGGTAAGAAGCTATAAAAAATCCTGTAATAAATACCTATAGATAACACACCGAATTATAAAGATAAATGACAAACAGCAATATAAATAATTCTATACTTACATAGAATAATGTATAGTAAAAAGTGTGCGGTTACGCTAAGCTCAGCCTTATAGAAAATTTTCATTGTGCCACTTTCTTTATTACTAACTGGTTTAGACAATTTGCCTTCCTAATGCGATCAAAAGTATTTATCTGGCTACCCAAACTGGTCGGAATGCCAGGCTGTACAAATTAGGTGAGGTTTGGGGAGCCGGTGCGTGTTTTTAACGTATTCAAACATATGTCTAGATATATAATCACATATAATATAATAATATATCATATATACATATGTATAATATAATATAATAATATTTGCTTAGATATTATCCAAAATCCGTATCCAAACATATATAGGATTTTGGATTCAATCATATGACTGAATCAGATTTTATTCTCGGGATATGAGGTTTATGTCTGTTGAGATAATTATATGGCGTCATATTATAATGAGATCAGACTCCACATTTATATTTTTAAATACAAATTATTAAACAACACTTTTTCATTGTTATTACAATATTATTGTCTAAAATAATTATAGAATAAATAAAAAATAAGTAAAATTACCCATAACATCAGCTTTAAGCAAAATAGAGATTCACAAGCTACCAATATTAGCAAATATTTTTTTAATCCGAATAAATGGATTCAAGTAAAGGATAATATGTATATGGCTACAGTCAACTCTTGAGAATGTTCGATGATCGATAAAATGAAACGAAAAAAGCATCTTAGACTACCTGAAAATGTTATTGCAAGATACACAAAAGAAGTCCGGACTTTCAAAGAGTTTACCGCATATACAGGTGGCCCCTCTCAGTCTAGCAAAAATCTTAAGCGAAGTTAAATATCAACTCTTCAGCTATCTTATTGATCATATAGTGTTCAGCTACGACACTATACACATCAATAATAGCTGTGCAAAACGATATAGTGTTTTTTGTATAGTTTCCAGGAAAAAAAATTAAACAACATTTGTCCCTATAGTCAGGTATAGAGACGTACTCTTTATCAAGCTAATTTGAGTTACCGAATTAAGGATTTTTCTGCGAACCTACCTGTGAAATTTTATTGCTCCTGACCTCAAGGATCCTTTTTTATTGCCGTTTTTATCATAAGTAGTGATTTTGCTTTATCATTATTTTTTTAAAGTCTATCCTAGAGAACTTTTGTGCTTCTTCATTATGGCTTCGAATAGGATACAAATAAGGATTCAAATCCAAACTCTTGGCGAAATAGGAAAATCCATTTCCGAAATATCAAGGACACTAGGCGTGGACAGGAAGGCCGTACGATTATGGCTAGAAAGGAGGAAGGCGATATACAGGACAAAAGACGTTCCGTTAGACCGACAACTCTTTCACCTACGACAAAAATAAAAATAAGGACGATGGTGGAAAACAAGACGGGCATTGGAACAAGGACAGCGACCAAAAAGATAGATAAATCAATACGAAAATTACCAACAACGGTGAAAGACAACGTCTCGATCGGTACATTAAATCGATGAATTGGGGAAGACATGCCTACGTGAGACGAGTAAAGCCGCTTCTTATTGCAAAGAATGTCACAGATAGACTTAACTTCTGCAGAAGGTTGCAAAGCAAAGGTTTCTGTGATTATCTCAAGATAATGGTTGCAAGAGGAATCAGCTCACGTGGAAAGTGGAGACTTCATGTTGTTGAGGAAAACACAACAAGAATAATAATCTGTATTATTTTAGCAACACAAATAAATTTAAATTTCTAATTTATGTTTATTGGTTTGCTTTTTATAACAAAAAGTTTGTGGGGAGAAACTTTTGGGCCACTCTGTATATATGTATATGTATGTGCAGATCTAAAGTTTGATTCGATATCTATATCTAATCATTTATAATTTTATCGTATGAGATATAATTATGATAATAGATTTTTATATATGCAGGTCCAAATTTGAATTAGCTGCTTATATATGATAATATATTATTATATCTGGCGAGATATAATTATATTTGTTTATGTATTTTTAAAAATGTGCAGATATGAAGCTTGAATCGGTGCTTATATCTGACAATATATGATTGCATCCAATAAGATATAAATACAGCTATGGTTAAAAGTATTAGAGACCCCCTAAAAATCATTTTTAAGCATTTTGGTGTAAAATAAGGAAAAATAATAATACAGTTTATACAGAACTTTTAATTAATTAATTATTTTTTATTATAGTTACCTAATATTTAGTCGGTCCACCCTTAGATTTAATAATAGCAGCTATTCTCTTAGGAAAATTGCTTCTTACATTCTTCTGAAGCAATCGCGTTCCACTCTTCTTGTAATTTATTTGAGGGCTTCTTTTGAAGTGATTCTATGCTCTTTGATCTTCTGTTTCAGTAAACTCCAAAGATGCTCAATTGGAGGTCTGATGATTTTGCTTGCCAGTCCAATAGCTCAATTTGATTTCCACGAAGCCACTCCTCCATTGTGATTGCCAATATATGACATGACGCATTATTCTGTTGGAATTTAACATCGTCCAGATTGGTGTCACCGTAAATCTTTGCAAAATATTAGCATTAGGAAGGTTATGTACTTTTCGCTATTCAGGCGAATCTCCAAAGTAATCATTTCTCCCAGGCCGTTAGTAGTCATGCAGCCCCATACCATCACGCTTCCGCCTCCATGCTTGGCAGTTGGTACTACGCACTCGGGAAGGTAAGTTTCCTCTACGCTTTGTCTCACGTAAGCAATAGCGGGTGTTCCAAGAATCTGCAAAATTAAAAAAATCAAACATTTTTTAACCACTCAGAATTCTTTGTGACGTTTGCTTGTTACTATTTAATAATTATTAATTATTAAAATACACCCTAATAGAGCTTACCTCAAAGTTAGATTCCTCTGACCAAGGAATATTTTCCCAATCTTGCACTGTTTGTTTTGGTATTTTGCAGTCCATTCTAACCGCGCTTTTCTATATTTTCAGAGAGCCATTCTTCTTCTTTCATGCCTTGCCTCTCAGTCCAGTTTTATTGAGCTTTCATCTGGCCAACCAATTTGGTTAGATAATGCGGTAGCCAGCTACAAAAATATTTTTTTCGATTTCACAAGGACTTTAGTATCAAATTTCGATCCACACGTTTGGACGTTACTCTTCTTCTGCTCGCTCTAGGTTTATTCACGTGCGAACCAGAGTCTATTATACTTTTCAAAGCATTTTGCACGGCACAACGGGAACATTTAACAATTAGAGTAATCTAAACTTGAGATTTTCTTTGTTCACTTAAAAACCGCATTCGAGAACGATCTTCAGATCTTAACTTTATTACTTTTGGCATTTCCATCACCTAAATAACCCACCAGTCAAATTACTCTGTTAAAATAACAAGCAAAATTCAACCCGTGTTTTTACAATAAGAAGTTTTTGCAAACTGAGACTTCTTTTAAAAATAACCCAAATTTATTTATTTTTTTTTATTTATATATTTCGCTTAATAAAAGCTAAAAAGGTAAAAAAGAGCTAGTTAACTAAATTAAATTAATCTACTTATGGCTACATCAGGGAGTATGGAGACAGGATGGTTATTAAAGGGATGAGTTGGGTAAGAGGGCATATTTAAGGGAGGTTTTAGTATAAATTGCTGACCACAGGATTTATGGCCTTTTTCAAGGGAAAATGTTTTATTACCCTGCATTAATGGACGTCACCAAAGTAATTAACAACAATGAACGCAATTCTAAAAAATAACTTACAAGTTATAGCGAAAACACTAAGGTGCCTAATACTTTTGGCCATGACTGTTTGTATACATATAAAGACAAAGCTATTAAGTTAAAAATAAGCTTGATCGCTGAAGATAAGTTTTTGATGAAATTCAAGATTTTTTTCATTTTTCAATCGGAGATGTTTCGGCACTTTAAATGATCAAGAGGCTTCAGTTCTTGAGTTAATTGATCTAGCAAGGGTGTAAGAAAATATGTTTACGCAAAGTTCGCCACAATGTGGTTTAAGGGATTGCTAATTCCTGTGAATGGCGTAAAATTAACTGATTTGGCTGCAATATTTTCGGTACTTCGACCGGTGTGTTGTCTCACTAGCACAGGAGCATTTTAACTTGAATTTATCTACTATAACACGCACAGCCTGTCTGGTGGGATGATTATTACGACCAGAAATTGGAGTAAATGGTAATAGTTTTCCAATCTTTTCTAGTTCGTGAAATTCACCATGATAAAAAAAGCACACTTAGGCCAAGGCTTAGACCCATTGTAATACCACATGGGGCAACTGAGGGTATAACCGGACAACTATTTAGTATCCCTAATGAACAGGCCTAAGTCCCGGATCCTCGTCGAGCTCACGTCAGAAAGTTGTGCCCAAGTGACGGCTCCTGTAAACTTTAAGGGCTAGGTAATGACAGAGGAGGTGTTTAACACTCTCTTACTTCTCATTATTAAGACAACTTCTACAGAAGTCGTTAAAAGGTACACCGAGCCTTTCGGCATATTTGCCTAATAGGCATTGTCTGGTGATTACCGCTACTGCTTCACTGATGACTTTCCTCCCAAGTGAAATAAGCTCGATCAACTTGTAACAGTCAAAGGTTGACCAGATCTGCCTAGTGGTCTTTCTCGTGTTCTCGCGTTTTCGCGTACCGAAGGTGCCCCTGCGTGTTGCAAAGTATCTGTTTCCAGTAGATTAGTCCAGCGTTTAGCGAGGTCATCCAACATACCATTACCATGGACATCACTGAGCCCAGGCACCCAAATGAGGTTGATGATGAAGTATCTGTTTCTTGTAGATTAATCCAGCGTTTAGCGAGCTCATCCGACATACCATTACCATGGACATCACTGAGCCGAGGCACCCAAATGAAGTTGATGCCAATCTCCTCAGCTAGCTGGTTTAGACGAGACGGGCAGTTAGCAACCATCCTCAAGGTGGTATACATGCCAGTGAGTGATTTGATTGCGGCTTGGTATCAGTAAGGATAGAAGTAATATTCAAGGGTGGCGGGGCCCTGAGTAACCAGCTCATTGCCTCCGATATAGCCATAATCTCTGCCTGAAAGACACTACAGTGGTTAGGTAATCGAAGTGATCTTTGAGGTCTAATTTCTCAGAGAAGATACCGCTTCCAATTCCGACTTCTATCTTGGATCCGTCATATAAATCTGAGCGGAGTCTAGTTCTTGAGGAAAGCCCTCTTCCCAGTCCCGTTTGGACGGAATGTGGGATTTGAATTTGTAATCAAAACAAGGCTAAGGAGTAATGTAATCCAAGTCAGGGGTACGAGCTCTAAGGATCCTAGACTCCATAGTCCGTATCTGCCCAAGTTTTACCGAATTTTGTCTCGTGGCCGACTTGAGTGCAATTTATTTCCAAAGAGTTCCACTGGAATAAAGTGGAGAAGGACATTCAGAGGTTGTTCTAAGAGTACCCATGATTAGTCGGGAGACCATTCTCTGGACCTTTTCTAAGGCATTGCGGTGACAAGCCCAGCTAGCGGACTTTCTTACTCTTGCTTGCATGTTGGCCTTCCTAACTTCCTATCCAGAATCAGTCCCAAGTATTTTACCTGGTCTCAGAGGCTTAGGCTCCATTTAGGAGTGAGGTCCTCAAGGGGGCAGTCTTATGTAAATGGTTACTCTATTAATGGCCCATTGCAACAACTCGAATGATGTTTCTAGTTGCGTAAGCAAGCACTCTGCATACTATGTAGTGAAGATCCCGGAATAGATCACCACCTTGAGGTGTCCCCCTACCCGCATATTTCCTGATGGACGCCCCAGACCTTGCTCCAAATCATCATGCCTATAAATACAATTACTGATCTGTCAAGCTCCCGTAAGAAAGCTGTGTTTGTGGCGGTTTCCCTTGGTATACGCATGCTGGGAAGCTAATAGCCTCGACAACAACAAACAATATTTTATATTTTCCTTATTAGTATGTAACGACGACTTCTACCTTTTCGAACCTCGTCTTCATCGGTTTTCTGTTCCAAACCAAGAATCTGGAATTAATAACCCGTTTTTGTAAATTTTCAGCATCCTTTCTTCATTCACATTTCCAGTAAAAGCAATCAATTTTCCAAATCCTTGCGAACAGAAGCATCCCCACACATGAACTTCTTCACATGAATTATTGGGTGTTTTACAATACGTATAATGTCATGCCGTCCTTTTTTTAACCATACTCGTTTGGGTCCTTAATCTACCCAAAATTTCTGTGGGAATGGACGCAGCCGTAGTTTCACTGGTCTGCACCGAGGTTCATCCAGGAAAATGTGTAACGAAGAGGTCCAGTCTTCATTATATTTTTCTGGGGGGGGGGGGGGGGGGGCTGGGCGATCACGAAAGAATCTTTCGAAGTGGGTTCGCCTCGGCCACCCTTTCTACACTGCTGCAAAAATGTTCCAATGAGGAGCGCTTTGCCTTCCTTATAAGATTCTTAAAAATTCGAAGACCTTTCTTGTATGATCCCTTTCATTAGTATGCTTAACCAGATTAAATGATCTGCGGTTCTTTTCTTGCGGTCGCGATCTCAGTGGACCATCAAGTTTTCCCCCTTGGTTTCCTGATAGGATACGAAATCCGCGTCGCTTTGGATTAAGATGATATATGAATTTTTCCAAAGTCAGGGTAAGATTCGCATTGAGAGAAAAAGTAGGAAGTTTTTTATTTTGATAAAGTTTATGGTTTCGAAATATCGGTTCGAAGATGGTTGCCGAAAATGTTAAACTTCAAGGAATTGAAATCGACGCTAGGGGTTTTTTGGGAAGGCTGATTTTGAAACTGCCATTCAATTTTCCAAATTAAAAATGGCGGATACAATTTGGCGACCAAAATTCCTCAATTTTTAGCGATTTTAATGAAATTATTAAATCATATCAAAATTAAATTACTTAAACAATTTTTTAGAAGCCCATCCCCTTCTTCAAACTAAAAATAATAACGAAAATCAACCAATGGGTGGAAAGAAAGGAGATGGACGGCCCAAAAAATAGTTATATGTTAAGTCATTTTTGATTTATAATTTTCAACATATATGTAATATGCAAAAATAAAGCCTTTGCTTTTCTTTTGTACTACACGTTCTTTTCACAATAGCTTAGCACCAGGACTTAAATGAGAATAAATTGATATGGAAAATTCCAGTCTCGTCGTCAGCAATTAATGCGCTTGACTTAGCATTTTAGGCTTTTAGTTGATTGCGCCATTGTTGCTGTGCTTTTTATTATAATTTTTATGATAATATAATAATATTTTAATTATAGTATACTTATTGAATCCCAATCCAAAACTACTTACCTTAATATTTTCTGTAGACTTATTGTGCCACTTTTTTAATTTTATTTATTTATTTTTTTTATTTTACAATTTAGAATTTAATTCTCAAATTGCTTTCTTATTTTCGTACACTTCGTAAACTAAGCCCATATGGCAACTTTCTGTGTTGTTTTTAATTTCTAACCGGAACTTCTCATATGGGATTCAAATCCACAACCTTACAATGGCATGCTTAGTACATCAAGCCAAACAGCTCAGCCAGCTATGCCACCCAAGGCCCCGATTTTTTTCGGGCATATGCCTTTAAAAAAGAATACAATTAATTTAAAAAAGTTTTTTACTTTCAGAATATCTCAGGCTTCCTTATCTTTGAATATTTAAATACTTCTTTAAATTAATCGTGATGTCATCTGTGTCTTATATAACTTCCATTTTAGGTAATTTCTTTACAATAAATAAATTAATAAATGATTTAGTACATATTATTTTTGCTAAATATTATAAAAACATTTCGTCCATTAGGGATTTGTCATTTCCATGGATGTAGCCATAATTAAAATTAACAGTGAACATAGACCAAATATGTGACTGTCTTTAATTTTTGAAGTGAAAACTTCTTTAGCCGCGTTGGGCACTTTTTGGTAGGGGAAAATGTTATGGGTTCGCGTCACCGACATTCTCATGACTGGCGCACGCGCAGCGGCCGTGTGCTGTACGCGTTAGACGCTTTTTGGATGGGTGAAATCTCGTGCGTTCGCGTCACCGACATGCTTATAGCAGTATATCTGTAACTATACAGCTGACGTATTCTGCAACATTAGCGCTGCGTATATATTATAAGTGAAATTCAATGGATTTAGTGAAAAGTTCAATGTGTATATACTGTGCATTGTTGAAAACGTGTTTTTGTTTAATTATTCGAAAATTTGATGATTTATACAAAAGGTTCTGAAATACTCCAAAAAAGATTTGGCGAAAAATATGATAATGTAAAGATGATTTTAAGTGGATACTTCAATATTAATGATAAAAATCTACCATTAATTGAATTTCTAAATTAAACACTTAATTTAAATATGACCAATGATCGAAAACTCAGTACTACAAAATATAAAACGACGATCGATGCGGTTTTTATGCGATACTTAGATAAATTTCAATCAAACATTTTCATTTCTTACTTTAGTTACCATAAGCCTATTGTATCTTTTTTAGAACACAATGAAATAATTGAAAGTACAAAAAGTCTAAGTATTGTTGAAATTAATGATGACAATGATGCAAACAATGAAAACAATGTTAAAAATCAAGTACATTGAAATTTATGTAAAAACAAATACTATCCATAAATCTATAATTGTATATTAATTGTTATTTCAATTGAGTTGTATTTATATTTCATCATCTATCATAATCTTGTACAGCCCGTAATATATTTGAATAATAAAAAACCATATAAACATGTCTATAATAATTGTTGCTCGGAGTGTCAATAGATGTGAAAACCAGATTGATGTTGATAATTTTAATTCAAATATTATGAAATTTCAAATTTTAATACTAAAAGTTCTAAGTTTTCACTTCTATCGGCAGTCCCTATTACTGCCAGTGCATAGAAGCCAGTAAGTGATTTTTACTTAATATTTATAGGAAATCTAGCAAATACTTTTACTGAAAACATTTACATGTTTTGTGGCAAATACTGAAATACTCAATAAATACTCGAATTTGAGTGAATAAACATTAGTTTTTACTTATGACAACAAATTCCATTCGAGAAACCTTAAATTCATTTCAGAGAATCTTTAGGAATGATGGTTCAATTTATGAATTTCCGAAGGTAGAAGTGTATCGAACTAGATGCCAGGCGGATTTGGAAGATTATTTTGACTCTATATAGGTTTCACAAAGAAGGCTACCAATTTAAAACTGCATTCAATCAGAAAAACTGTAAAATCTGTTACAGAAATAGATTCTGTTAAAATTGCTAAAAAAACTCAAAATTTTAGCAAGAATTAATAAAAACGAAATCATTCACCGCTTTACTTAAATTCTTTCGTAATAGTACCGCAAGCGCTTTTCTACAAACTCTAGGTTCCAGAGTGGAGGCAATGTATTAATTGCGATTATTAATTAATTGAAATCATACTATCACTAAACGTTTAATTGCAATGAATTTGAAATTGAATCATCACTGAACATTTAGTGGAAAAAACGTTGATATGCAGTGCATGGTGTGGTAACTTCTTTTTTGAGCATGAATATATAGAGACCCTTCTCGTTGAATATCCAAGATAGCTCCGATCATTCTCATTTTTTGACTCTGATGAACAAGCCTAAGTCCCAGATACTTATCGAGCTCAGGTCAGACAGTTCATCATCATCTTTTAGCATGCTTGCCTAATAGGCATTATCTGGTGATTACAGCTACTACCTAGCGGCCGTCTTGTTCCACTAGAATAAGGTGGAGAAGCACATTCAGCGCCTTAGTTGGGGTTATTCTACGAATGCCCATGATTACACCTGTGTGACACATTTAATCTGAGTAATCAGTTTAATGCATTATTTTGACAATGCATTGACCATTAAAAAATCAATCCTGTTGTAAAATCAATTTCATTACCATTAAAAAATGTAATGATAATGTACATAATTTTTCATTATCATTGCATTTTAAAAATAGTAATGAAATTGATTATTGTTATTTATTTTCCATCTTTGAGGATATAAGCAATGTTGAGTCCACTGATCCGGTCCCAAACGATCCAAGGCTCCTGGGCCAATACGACGTCCTCCCATTTACGAGAGACGAAGGTGTAGTGCAGCCTGCATGTAGACGCTGCTTTAGAGTGGTGTGGATTAATCTGCTGATTAATAGCGCGCCGACCTGGTCCTGTTACAGCGAGCTGAGGTGCTCCAAGAGGCGCTTTAGTGTACTATATTCCGGTCTGGCCAGCGACAAGCTGCTCTGTGCAATTTTTGCGGGCGCTATAGAAAGAGCAACAGTGCATCCTGTTTTGGAAACGGACTCCGTAGCTTACTTTCTCGAAATTAGGGAAGCACCAAACTCTGTGGGAGTGACGGAGTCGGTGCTAGCCTAAGGGGTTGAGGGGTGGATCCACAGAAGGTGTTTTGAGGGCACCCAAAGGTGCGACCGTGTCCCTCTGCTTAAACATGAATTTAGATTTAATCAGATATAGAAAGATTAAATGTAGGAAAATCTGATTATATCTTTATTTGATGTAAAAATAAATTTTAGGAAAATGAAAAATTTGTTTTTCATTTTCGGAAATGAGTGCGCCGCAGTGAGTGATGATATATTAATATTGTTTATATTTTTGAAAAGGAAATCAGGATAATAGATTTTTGACTGTGTTGAGTAGATCAAAAGATAAATATAAAATAGTGATGTGCATACCATGGATAATTACGAAAATTATGTAACTCCCAAACGGTTGAT
The DNA here is from genome assembly GCA_963969385.1 of Philonicus albiceps. Taxonomy (NCBI): domain Eukaryota; kingdom Metazoa; phylum Arthropoda; class Insecta; order Diptera; family Asilidae; genus Philonicus; species Philonicus albiceps. Next base: position 29,891,025 of record OZ017772.1, on the reverse strand, counting down.
ATGATTCCCTTCCCACTTTTTTTGCTTGCCTAGGTCAGATATTTCATTGCACTCATTTTGGCATTTTCACTATGAAACACCCTATATAACCTTTCTTCTCAGCGATTAGGAATATATTCGAACTTTTTAGATTTTTTTCAATGAAAAATGAAAATGGGCGATTGTTGTTGCCTTTAAAGTATTTTTATGTGTACTTCAAAAATTTTCTCGTATAAACTGCTCTTATAAGTTAATTCAAAGAAAAAGTTCTTATTAAACTATCTTTTAAGGCTATTATATTAACCAATTCCTCCCTATCACCTTTATTTGAGTGTTATAAGAACTTACTCTTGTATTGCTTTTTGTTAAAATTATTGCCAAATGAGGTTATTATAAGCATTTAATTGAATGTACATTCTTCTAAAGATGTTACACAATTTTTACCACCTACTATTAGAACAAGTTTTATATAGAAGTTCTGTCAGAAATAGGAAACTTTAAAAGAATGTTATGAAAATATATTACTATTCCTTTTTTTTTATAGATTAGGCTACCTAAAAAGGCACTAATCCATTAAAACTTTATTTTTTGTAACCTTTAAATATCTCAAATATTGGCGTATTTTGTTGTAAGTTAAGTACATAAGTGGGCCTGAAATAATCAATATTAAAATGCATAGTTAGTGAATAGCAACTTTAAATACATTTACATTTTTGTCGTATTTAGTTGCGCGAATAAGCGAGAAGTTTGTAAAAAGATAACTTATTCTTAAAAAGTTATTATCTGTTAAAACTTACACACTACATAACTAGATATTTTTTTTTATAACCATCAGTTTAGTCAAAACTTTTGAGATAACAAAGTTAATCTGAAGCGTATTACTAATTATTCATCATTTGGTTCTGTTAATAAACATTCGACTGTCGCCTTCAAACACTTTGATGGCCGTAGTTATATAAACGTAACGTAAAAATTTCTGACGGTTATCGGCCGGAGTTACATTTATGTGATTTCAATTTGCTGGTGATTGTCAGCCTGTATAATGTGACTTCGTTTGATTAATTGTTGTGATACTTGTTATTATCGGTTTTTTCGGATTCCGGATGTTCGCATTGTCATTTGTTGAGGCTAGTTTCACTGTGTTTGCAAAAAATCCCCGCAGAGTATGCCGAGTATGCTCGCTTGCCAAGAAAACAAGCTCAACAGCATTCATGTACTCTTCGTGCACCATTCCGTTGCATATTGTTAAATGTTGTGAAAATTAATATATTAAAAAGAAATATTACTTTTAACAAAACTTTCTTAAATAATAAAAATGTTATGTTATAATTTTAATAAGTACGGATTTCCTTTTTTAAATAACAATAATGCACGCAGGCTTCAGGCTTTACTTTTAACAAAACTTATAAAAAGCACCGGCGACTAAAGCAAAACTTTCTGTCAAAGGTGCGGCCATCAAAGTGTTAATGCATGCTTACCGACGTGAACGTCAAACAATTCAGCATTCGGCTTAACTGCAATCTCTGTCGCATGGTAAATTGAGGGCGAAACGGATAAATTTGTTTTTGCACGGATTCAACACAATCGATATCAACTAGGGCTGTTAATAAGCTTTAAATATCAATTCTTCGAATACAGAAAGGATAAAGCATCGAAACTTCGGAGTTTGGCTTTAAACAAAGAGCCATATAGAGCTTACTTGGCTTAGTTTTACTAGCAATTCAGTGTGGAAATCTCTGGGAGAAACGGCTGTGATTCGACTAATAACGGAAAATGAGCAGAACTGGGGTTTGAAACTGTTGTTCAAAAAGTGGTGAGGAAGGAAAAATATTGTAGCTTCAAACATACAGGTCCAAACTTTGATTTAGCTCCGAGTGAGATAGTTAACAAAAGCGAAGCACCAAATACATCTTATTCCAAAATAAAAGATATTCAAAGTTTGCAATCGAATCTCCGGAGCTCCGAATTACCGAAGCTTTGGAGCTTCTCAGATCTGGAAATCCGGAGCTGCAGCAATTCCGGCGAAGTATTTTGCCAAGCTTCAAAATCTTCGGATACTTCGAAGCTTGGAATATTAACAACACTAATATGAACTTGACAATAGGGCGACACAACTTGCCTCACGTATTCAAGAATTGGTCAAACAAAAGAAAAGTAAAGTTGTTTAAAGACAGATACATTGGAAAATTCATGGGACCATTTCTTGATGGATCCCAATATACAGCTAGCCCGAGTTACCACACAGTTGATATGCTCAGTGAGGTCTAGATTACAATCCAAGATAATTCTCTGATCCCAAACAGAAAGGACACGTTGTAGAGCATAATTTCTTGTAGTATATACACTTCTTGCAACGATGCTCCCATTTCTTCAACTCGTCCAAAAAACACTCGGCGTCTTTCTCTGAAGAATATTTGTTTACAAAGATGATGGTCTTATCATCCGACAAAGATCTCTGTCCTCCGAGCGCAACTTTTAGCTTAAGGAACAAAACAAAGTCGCTTGGTCTAGATTTAATGAGTAAGAGGGGTGGTCAAGCAATTCGTTCAAGTAACGTAATTCGTAAATTTCCACCATGATAACCGCTGAGATGTGAGAAGGCGCATTGTCTGAGTGAAACAATTTTTTTCTGTAAATATGGCCGTGAGCCTCAAGTATTTCTGAGATTCCTTGGGTAAGACTTTAATAATAAACCAAATGCTTGCAGATATTCCACAAAATGATATTTAGATTTGTTTGTAACAATTCACTACACTACTACCCCAAAGCTCACTATCCGAGTTTACAAATAAATTAACTCGCCCCTGCAAACTTGAGGAAAACTGGTGCGCCGGAATTACTGAAGTTTTAAAGTAAAATAAACAGCAGTAAACGAGTAAAAACAGATACTAAAGAATTAAAAACAATATGACAATACGTACAGAAAGAATACAAATTACTTACAATAAAGATAAATGAAAATGTTAGACTAGAATGGACGAAGGACATACTTTCGTATTCGAGCTATAGGGAAAGATAAGTAAATTTTTCTTAACATGGTTTAACGCAGTTACACCTTCTTAGTATATAATATACTTGTATGATGTCAAACAGCGAATCTGGAGTCGTTTAGATGCGGATTTTTTCGAAGAAGTAATTTCAGAAATAAATTGTGAAAAAGAAGAAGGAGATTTTATTCTACATACATTTATTAGGTGTACCGGAAAATCCTTACCGGTTTTTCTAACAGATGTTGCTAGCCGAAAGTATAGAATAAAATGATTTGACATATATATATATGTCATTTTATTCTACTGTCATACTGCCTGCACTGCTTTTTTTATTTCATAAAAAGAAGAAGGCTGTTGAAAGGCAGTAAATGTTCGGGTAGACCAAAACCATTTGTCGATGTGGCATTACAGGAGTTATTGGACGAAGACCCAACCCAAACTCAAAAACAATTGGCAGAAACGAATGTGGCCAAAGAAACGATTAACAACCACTTACAAGCAATGGGAAAGATTCAAAAACTGGGAAGATGGGTGCCACATGAACTGAATGACAGGCCAATGGAAAATCGGAAAATCATTTGTGAAATGCTGTTTCAACGGTACGAAAGGAAGTCATTTTTGCATCGGATTATGACGGGTGATGAAGAATGGATTTATTTCAAAAATCCAAAACGAAAAAAATCGTGGTTATCGCCTGGCCAAGCTGACCCATCGACACCAAGGCTTTGGAAAGAAGACAATGTTCTGTGTTTGGTGGGACCAGGGCGGTGTGGTGTATTATGAACTTAAAAAATTGGTGAAACAGTCAGTACTGATCGCTGCATACAATAAATAATATATTTATACCATGCGTTGATGCAAAAACATTCAGATTGAGCCCAAACACGCGGTAAAGTGTCACATACAACAAAACCGGTGAAAGACGCATTTAAATCACTTGGATGGGACGTATTATCGCACCCGCTATACTCTCCAGACCTGGCCCCGTTCGATAAACGCCTTTTCGCATCAATGGGACACGCGTTGGCGAGCAGCACTTTGCAAATTTCGAAGAAGTCGGAAAATGGCTCGATGAATGGTTTGGCTCAAAGGAAAGCGTTGTTTTTTGGATGATATTCATAAATTGCATGGAAAGATGGACAAAGTGTGTAGAATCGAATGGCCAATACTTTGAATAACTAATTTTCTTAAAAATTATGTGTTTTTCATTAAAAAAGCTAGTAAAGACTTTTCGATATACCTAGTATACCAAAGTAAAAGACAATCAGATTATGTTATTTTAAAATTAAATCATATGACTCAGGTGAGACATATTGATCATATAATCGGATAAATCCCCCGAATATAAAGAAAACATAAAAAGTTAAAAATTGTTTTGGACCCATCCATCAAAGGCATTAGAAGAAAGGTTAAAATTCCTGTTAAAGATGAGCTATTTAAATTACGAATTAAGGAGCTAGAATTAACAATTTAGATAAAACCACAACTGCCACCTCATCTTAATGTTAAGAATTAAGGAAAAGCAAGCGAAAATTGCACGAATTAGAGATATAATTCTCCCAATATTGGATAAATTGTGTGGCGATTCTCTCAATGTTACAGCCGCGTAACCTAGAAAGATTACTGTTAAAAGTAATATTTTAAATTTTCTTTATGTAAAACAAAGTTCAGGATTATATAAAACTACACCAGTACGTCTAGATACAAATATAGATAATTTGAAAAATATTATGACAGTGATACGAGTGTGATATTATATATATGTATTTACACTAATATAATCAAACCAAGAGTTATAGGAAGTAAATCAATAACATTTCTGCTTGTAGTACCTATAGTATAAACAAAAATGCAAGAACAGTATGTTTTAACCTTGTAAAATATTGTCCTGCAAAGAAAACTTCAATTGAAAGCATTTCAATAAAAATAACTGATGGATTTTCAAGCGGGTTATATTCAGTAATGATTCGAGTAACCTTCGTACGGTAGTAGCGCATACTTATAATGGCTAATTCACCGTGAGGTATTTTTTTCAACAGAGATTCTTTTACAGAATACGCGTAAATATTGTCAAGCTTTCATTACAGTTTTATTCAATATTCAGACTTACATCGGCATAGAGTCTCCAATTGTGGAGCAATTTTTCGTAAAACTTACGATCGGATAATCGACCCACCAAATTTGAAACCCAATTTTTATTATTGCATGACTAGCCGAATAAATCACATCCAGCACTTAGTGAAGAAAATATAGCGGTAGTAGCTGAAATTGTGAGTGATGACCACGACCAATTGATTCAACGCCGTTTTCAATAGCTTGGTTTATGGAATACAACAACTTGGCGTATTGTGCGGAAGAATACGTCAATAAACAAAATTACTGTTTTTGGGTTGGCAAACAATCCGAAAGATTCTCATCTACTGTTACTTCCACAAAAATGTACTGTTCGATGTAGCTTATAGCCGGGTGGAATTATCAGTTCATATTTTTTCAAAAATGAAGAAGGCTGCAAAGTCACCCTTTAGTGTATCCGTATTTACTGTCTTGAATTCAAGCGCGTAATGTCGGTGATGTCTGGAGACTTCACTACGTTAAACATTGGACATACCGAGAAATCAATTCGGTGAGCAGCTGTTTTCATGTTTTGGTCCGAAGGATTGCCATGATCGTGTGGTTTAGTTTCTTTGGGGTTACGTGAAATTACGTGGATAACCCAGTTTACGTGGATAACCCCCCAGATAACATTACTCGGGTTATGAACTAAATTCCACTCGTAGTGCTCGAACAAATCATTCAAAATTGCACAGCTACGGTCAACATTTGAATGAAATAATTTTAAAACATACAGATGGTATCGATCAATCGTTCATAAAAACTTTTTCACCATCACATTAAATTTTTGTGTATTTTATTCCAAAATTATTTCCTGAACTTCAAGATTAATCACCCTTTAGTATTGCTACACAAAATTTTTTGCGCGCGCATTATTCTGTCAATTCCAATATGCTCATATGCGAACTTTTGTAAAACGCTTTCCAAATTGTGGCAATTGAACAGAAACGTAGTATTAATTTTCGCGTTAAAATTCAATGGACAATTCTTCGGTAATTATCGTACATTCGTTTACATGTTACAGTTCAAAACTTTATTATCGGATATACGACCACGCCCTAAAGTATATATCGACTTCCTTCACTAAAATATAAAAACAAGAAAAATTTAATATTATAGGTAATGTACCTTGGCAACCACGAAATCCATTATTTTAATAAAAATTATTGCGTCTTATGAATGTATATATTAATTAATCTTCATTCCATTATTTTATATATACCATAAAAAGAAAAGCTTTCTTTCTATAAACCAAAAACAATACACTGACATCATCAATGGTGCCTATCAATTGACTCTTCTTTTCAGTCTTCTCTTTTACTCTTACTGAAAGGACGTATTTATAAAATATTAGATTCCACTGCTAATGCAACTACGTCATCACACGGACTATTGCATTATGTTTCACATGTTTTAAATATATCACAATTAATATTTCACAAAGGAACAATGTTCTACACTAAGAAAACAATTAGATTCAAATAAAAAAAATATAAATATTTCTCCAAATTTTTTCTTCTTTCGTAAAGAAAGTGTTTCCCAAGAGTTCAATAAATGTTCGTCAGAAAGACAAGCCTACGTGCAGGTTTATAAAAATCTAGTTTAGTGGGTAATGGAGGGAAATAATTAAATTTGTTCAATTTTCTTTATATCACTGGGACAGCATGGAAAAGAAAATATTCATTCTTCTTTTCATGTGTTTTCCACCCACATCCGTGAATTTATAAATGAATGCATTTTCATAACAGTTTTCATTTATTTGCTGACTTTTTGGGAAGGGAGTTTAATTATAGACGCGTGGCATAATTCACAGGGGAGATCTATTTGAGCCTATTTCGGGATTTTGTTACTTTAAGGAACGGTGGAAGAAACGTTTAATACCACACCTCATATTTAAAACGATGCAATAGATACCATATGTTCAATTTATGGAGAACTATATCTATATGATGGCCAAACAATTTCATAGCAACAGGCTTTTGGCAAAGATTAAAAATAAATTTCGAATATTAATATTATAAATTTTCAAAATTAAATATAAATTTGATTTCCTTTTCTGGATACCAAACCAAGATTATACGCATTAAACATCTTTTTAAACTGATTAAATTGAATAAATTGCATTTATAAGGCACACACTTATAATTATCCAAAATGATTTGTTTCTGATATATAAACATTCCAACATAACATGTAAGCATAATATAACAAAGTATAATACAATATAAAAACAATTATCTTTCCTACTTTAATTAGTATATGGTATCATAGAATTATTTTTGTGTAATTTATATATATATATATATATATATATATATATATATATATATATATATATATATTATTATTATTAAAGCATTATTTTTACACGCAAATATATATGAAAATATGTCTAGTTACATTAAAGTAGAATTCGATTTCGAAAATAAAAAAAATATATACCTCATTGTGCCAGAACGAAACTAACCACATTAACAGGTTGCACAAAAAATGAAACAAAAAAACAAATTTTAACTGATTTCCTACAATTTTAAAAAAACACGCAAATAAGCTTATGTAAATTGAAGTGATAAATTGTTCAATTTCTGTACGATCTGAACTCTTTGACTTGCTCCGACGCACTGCACCCACATTTCGTAAATTGCGTTTCCGATGAATCTCACGCGACTGCGCAATCAACTTTCTTCAAACATAGATTCGAAGTATCCACAATTAGTTAAGAACAAAAGTGGTTTTCAAATTTATTAAATATATACATATACATATACAATGGCTCATATACTGCATTTTTTTATTTCTGATATTATTTCCCCTTATAATATATATGTATAATTTTTAATTTCCTTATAAATCTTCCATTACTTAATTACACTAGTTTTTGAACCGAAAAATAAGTTCTGATTTGGTTCTGAATAAGTTCAGATTTTTTGGTAAGTAGTATTAAAACAAAATGTATTCAAGTCTTACAATTAGGGATGCCAATTCTTTTTAAACCAAATATTTCTGAGACCAGTACCCATAAAAATATGAGATAAAATACAAAAATATGTATGTTTTAAGTTTTTAACTTTTAAATGACTATTTTCGGCTACTTTGAACTTTCATTGACAGATTTTTATAGACGAAAAAAAATGTTTCTTCCTTAATATGTATAAGATTTTTGAAGATTAATAACAGTATTATTACGATTTACGGTATGCTGCTCGTATTTCGAAGAAAAATGAATGTAAGGTGGGCGAAGTTTCGACAATTTTGTAAGTTTTATTGTACAAAATGTGATTTCAAATAAAAATGGTAAGGGAGTTTAAAATATTTATGCACAGTTCTTATGAAGTGATTGCATTCAAGTAAGTAGTAAGTATTCCTTTAGCAATTGATATATTCCATAATGATTAGCGTAAAAAATGTCTCCTTTTTTAATTAAAAACATGCTGTTATGCATATTTTACAAATGTGTGCTAGTCTTGCTTGTTTTTAAAACAAATTCCATTTCCTTAACAAAGGCGTGTTCTTCATTATTCGAAAATCAAAATTTTATATAAATGTACTATTTGAAAATGAATCGATAAGTGGAATTAGTTTTAAAAAAATTATGAGAAAAGGGGTGTTAATAAAACACAGCGCATTTTAGTGGAAAATGTAATATTAATTTTACAAATAATAGCAAATATTTTCATGTTATTTTAATTTCATACATTTGTAATGTTTTAGTTTTAACAAGCGCATCCTTATATTTCAGAAATTAAAAATTAAATATTTCGAATAGTACCAACTGTGCGGGAAAGTCTTAGCCGTTTTTTTTAATGAAAAAATACATAATTTTTAAGAAAATGGAAAAAGTTATTTATTCAAAGTATTGGCTATTCGATTCTGCGTACTTTGACCATCTTGCAATTTATGAATGCCATCCTAAAAACGCCGTTTTTCCTTTGAGCCAAACTATTCATCGAGCTATTTTTCGACTTCTTCGGAAAACCTTAGAGTCGTGTATTTTTAGGAAAACCTAAAGTAAACAGGAAAGCCTGTGTTGAGTAGGAAAGCCCACTATAAGTTTGTAAAAGAAAGCTTTTTCTTACTGTGCCTGAAAATCAGCTAGCGAATGTGTCTCATAGGAATTTGCCTTCCGTATTTATACGATTTGAAATGTATGGTGCAAAGGAGTTTTACAATTTATAACTAGGTGCACTGTGACTACTGTGGCGACGGCACCTGCTGATGTCCGCAATGATCTGAGCAGCTGATGTGCGTCCAGGCAGATCAGCTAATGTTTGCCATGACAGTTTCGTTGAACTGTCAAAAAAGTGAGTGGACTATTGTGTTGTGGTAACAACATCTTGGCGTCTCGACCGTGACCACTTGTTGACTGGAGCTTGATACGGTAGAACTGTTGTCGATGGAGCGACAGTGGTTGAGATTCCGCGGCTGCCGTCGTCGTAACTGGGATCCGTCCAGTCGCTGTAATAATGGATGCCCATCTTGCTGTTATTGGACTATTGCTTTGTGGCAGCCCGCTCGTGATGTTTGAGCGGCTGATGAAGAACGAACTTTCGTAGGGATCTGAGTCACCGTGGAAGGCCGAACAGCTGTGGTGGCCCAGGTAGCCGCAAAAGGCCGAGCGGAAGACTGTGCAGGTTGTGGTCAAGAGACTGTGCGGGACGTACAACTGTCGAAGTTTGATCAGTCGCGGAAAATCTAGCAGTTGTGGAGGACGGAGTGTAGATGTTGTTGTAGCCGCAATTTCATACATCCGAAGCCCGGAAATTTTGTTGGAGCTACAGTCAGTTAATGATAAACATTCAGCATGATGTGATAGCAGTCGTGAAGTGAATCGTCGCTGTTTGCGGCCACTACAAGCTTCTGTTCCAATCACGACAGGTGAAGGCATAGTTCGCTTGTGCTGCCAAGGTTCTGCCTCTAGTCGTTACCGAATGTCCTTTAAGTTTTTCGAAATGACGTGGGCTTCGAACAGGGGTTGAAACAGTTGTATCCGGGACGGCAGATTTACCGCGCGCAGATCCTCATTTACGGGTTTCTTCCAGCTTCGAATCAGATGATAAGTTTAGGACGTCATCTATTTTTAGAGAATCCTCCGCGTTTCTGAGTCCAATAATTCAGGGAATAAGTGTGCATATCATGTAGACATCTTGATGAATCTGAAGTGAATAACCTCCCCCCCCCCCAATGCAGCTGTTGGTTAACTCATATGCGAGAATGTTTGAAAGTATGGTAACGTTTTTATTTTACAAGCATCGTTATTGAGATCTGGAGGAAGATTTTACGATAATTTTAAGTTACCTTTTGTCCTCTAGTGTAAAGTAAAACCCCTTTTTAATTTTTTTTATCTATTTTTCTTCAATTCTTCTTCTATAAGTTACTTCCTGTGGCGGGAAATTCCAAGATCGGGTGTAGTTTTGTACTTGTAGAGGGCATTGGTTGCTAGTTGAAGGCAAGTTAAGGCTAGTGCTCCATTAGAAGCCTGCTTACTTTTGTTATGGGAGGAGTTAATATTGAGTCTCTAGTCTGATTTTCGACTACTTAAATATTATTGTCAGGACCCGGAAATATGTTGATGATTCGACCTAACAGCCATTTAAATGGTGCCGTATTGTGATCATCGATAAGCACTAGATCTCCTTTCTTAAAATTTGACCGTGTTTGTTTCCACTTTGGCCTGTTCTGCAAAGTGGGTAAATATTGCGAAATCCATTGCTTCAATGAATTTGTGAGGCTTTGGACGTAATTCCATCTTTTGATGGGGCTAGTGGTACTGGTGGATTCGCTGTGTGCAAAATCTAACAGATTTCTTCCAGCCAAAGTGACCGGGTGTTAATACATTGAAATCGGTGGGGTCATTACTCATTGGTACAAGCGGCCTGGAATTGACGCACGTTTCCACTTGACAGGTATGTAATTCTTCATATGTTAAGCTTGTCGGTTTTAATATTTACATGTTTTTTACTACATTGACAATTTCCTCCCATAAATCACCAAAGTGGGCGCAGAAGGGAGGTTGAAGAGCCAAGTAATCTGGCAAGTGTTTTGGTTTGTAGCTATGTCCTCTGGGAGATGTACAATGACTGAGAAACTAGTCCCACAATCTGAGTAAATATGTGAGCAGAGGCCTTGTCTGCTAATAAATATAGGGTGGCCCATTTAAAAATTGTAATTTCTTTTTGTTATAAAAAAAATGGCTCAATATTTTTCAATGGTTGAACATTTATTTGAAAGGTTGTTTTATGTCATTTATTTATTAAAAACAATTTCGGTCAAATGACCACCACGGCTGACTTGGCAGTAACCTATTCGGTCCACCTTAGTTTTGAGTATACTTTCGATTGTTTCATTCCTTATGTCAGCAATAATCAGCAGCATCAATCTCGAACTTGAGGTCTTGAATTATTTCTGGTTTGTTGGCGTAACATTTATCTTTCCCCACCTTCCAAAGATAATAGTCCAATGGCGTCAAATCGCAGCTTCTTGCCGGCCAAATCACATCACCATTTTTGCTGATTATGCCATTTCCGAAAATAGAACGCAAAAGATCGATTGTGGCGTTCGCTGTATGGCATGTAGCGCCGTCTTGTTGAAACTAAATATCGTCCAAGTCGTCGGCTTCAATTTCCCCGTAAAACCAATCGGCCAATATTGCGCGGTAGCTCTCGCTACGGTTACGGCGACTCCGTCGTCATTTTCGAAGAAAAATGGGCCGATGATGCCGCCGAACCAAAATCCGCACTAAACAGTCATTCGCTATCTTCGGCCAAACGATCTTCCGCCCAATTTGCGAACCGTACACGGTTCGGATAGTCAGCCAGCTTTAGCTGCTTTACCAATTGAACTTTATATGGCTTCGTGGCTAGGTCTTTACGCAAAATTCGCATCAAAGAAGTGCGTGCAATGTCCAATTGTTGAGAACGATGACGAGTTGATGTTGAAGGTTGCTCACGCACACTTTGAGCAATAACAGGAATGTTTTCGATTGAGCGCACCGCACGAGTACGTACACGGGTAGTTTATCCACCGTTTCATTCGTCTCACGAATTGATCCACAAATTGGGTTTTTGGAAGTTTTTTTTGTCAAATTTTTTCTCAAATTTCTCACAATTTGAGTAGAAGACTCACCACTTTGGAAATAAGTTTTTAATATTTCCCAACTTTCTTCAAGCGAATACCGTCCCATTTCGTAAATGTCAAACCTTAAACTAAATTTCTGTCAAGTCGAGAATGACATATAATCAACTAAACTTCAAATTACCGGTAGTTCAAATTCCAGACACTATATTGACCACTCTTTAGTTTTAGAGCGGCTATAAAGGTTTATGAAGTTAAGTCTGTCACAATCTCAATGTGTAGCCTTAGTACCAAGGCAAACCAAAATGCTTATGTAACCTTTAAGGATTTTTGCGTTACATAACTTTGAACTTGTTATGTCGATGGGACCAACATAATCTACCCCGGTTTGTTCGCACGTTAGAGCTGGGTTAACTTAGGGCGGTTACTCACGATTTGATTCAATAATGTAGATTTGTTTCTCCAGCATGCGACACATTTTCTTATTTGGAAGCGGTAGTATGTTTTCATGTACTTGGTCAATGATGGATGACGTTGTAACGTAATGTCTATTTGATAGAATGATGGAATGTTCCTGGTTGTAAAAAGTTGTATTACCTAATCTTCCTCCTATTCGAATTATTTCATGTTTGTCCAAAAAAGGATTGAGACAAAGTAACCGGTTCTTAGTCGAAATTTGCCGCGTGTTCCGTAAAGCGTGATACTCTTCGCCGAATTCAGATTGTTGTACAATTTTGATTATTCGTAACTTTGCTTCTTGCAACTCGGATGACGAGAGAAAGTTGGTTAGTCGACGATCTATTGGTCTCAATCGTAGACTATTCGAATACAATATACGGTGACTTTGAGAAATTTTGTAAAGGTCGAATATTTCTCTAACCATATGGTATAATTAAGTAAACTAACAAGATTTTTGACCTTCCGTATTTTTTCTGTTGTGTCGTATACTTGGAGTTGCTTTAGTGGCCATTCATTGTTTTCCAACCATGGCGCTCCATGCCACCAAATTTTAAGTTATGCTAACTCAGTAACTTTTACTCCCCTTGATGCTGCCTCAGCAGGGTTATCATTAGAGGGTACATGTCTCTTTGACGGGTGGTTATTTGTTGGATTTCGGCTACTCTATTTGCTACGAATGTTTTCCATCAATTTGGTTGGCCGTGAATCCATGCAAACGTAATTTCCGAATCAGTCCTGTTATATGTAGGAAGGGTTTTAATGTCCAAACTGGTTCTTACTAGGGCAATTAATCGCGGCAACAGAAGTGCACTACAGAGCTCCAATTTTTGAAGTGATATAGTCTTAGTTGGAGCGACCCTTGTCTTGCAGCATCGCAGAAGCCATGTAGTGCACTTGTTGTACGAGTCGGAGAATAGGAATTCCATTTCAGTATCTCTAGTTTTGTGATGTTTATTAAGTCTTCTCTGAATTGCTTTCATTCGTTTGTTATATTCGTAGGAATTTGTATATCCATTATTTGTGAATAAATATTTTTCCTGCAATGATACATGGTACCAACCGTCCTAATGGATTGAAGAGAAATGTGGCTTCAGACAAGACTATTCGTTTGGTATATGGTAATTTAGACGGCGTAACGTTGAGGTTAAATGAAAACTGATCAGTGTTTGGATACCATTTGATTCCGAAAATTTTAATGCAGTTGTTGATGGATAGTTTCAGGGGATTTTTAATTTCCGTATGTTCCGTTGGTATCCCTTGGAGCAGCTCTGGGTGATTGGTTGCCCATTTCCTTAAGTTGAAGTTGCCTATGACCAGGATCGACCTTAGTTGTTTTTGTAAATGGATGCCTGATGAGTTGTCATGTGCTCCAGTTAAAACATCGTCGACGTAAAAGTCGTTGCGTATCACTTTGCCCACATCTGGTAATTTGATTCCTCGTCTGTCGCGACTTGTTGAAGTGTCCTGATGGCAAGGAATGGTGCAGATTCATCCTATACATTTTCTCTGTCTGCCGACATGGCGTATTTGTACTGCCGCCAACGAAGTAGTATTGTCCATATTGAGGGTGGACCCTACTAGCAATTATTCGTTCAATGATTCCAATTATAATTTCTTACTAATGCGTTAAAGACGATGCGTACTTTGGTGGTAGTAGAACTCTCCTTGATCACGGCATGATTTGGAAGATAATAGTCCGGATCATCAGATCTTTTAGTTTTTTAGGAATTTCCATTAAATGGTGAAGTGCTTGGTACTCATCAATACACTTCCTATATTCCTCCTTTAGAATGAGATTTTTCTCAAAACTTTTCTCTTACTACAAGAATTATTTGATTACTAGATTCCGATAATTGCCTATTTCAGGTCCATTAGGGTCTCAAAAGGGCAACTGGACTAGGTATTGTCCGTTAGAGAGACGCTTCTGCGTTTTTGAAAGATTTCTTCACATTTCCACTTGCTCCCAAAATCGACGTAACTGTTCATCGAGATTTATATTTTCATGAGCTTGGATGGTAAAGGCCTTTATGCCGCTTGAGGATCCTGTTTTGGGCGGTAAGTTGAGCATTGCTGCCCTTTATTATGCCATTTTCAATTATTTTGGCGAAAATGTCTGCTCTAAGAAATAAATCAATGGAGTGTAGCGAAATCAGGGTCGGCTAGACCTAAATTTAATAAATAAATCAGATCTGACGTGTCTAACGCATATGGCGGAGTATTATCCGTACTGTTGTTCAAAACTAATCCTGACAAATGAGGTGGTAGTTGAGTGTAAAGTAAAATTGACTTGAGACTTCACACGTGCGGTTGGAGTTGTACCCAGTTCTGTGTGAAACTATACGGTAAAAATATGAAATGAAATTCACAAAATAATAATGCAAAATTAATATAATATATACAGGAAAATGATAATTCAAAAAAAAATTAACTTAAATGTAAAATTCAAATTTTAATGACCTGTAACGAGGAAGGAAAGGAAATCTGATTAAAATTTCAATATATGTACAGTCTTCGATTTGTCTGTAATGTGTATATGTAACACAGGAGAAGAATAATAGAAGGGATTTGAGAATATGAGTCTTCAGGACAAAAATTCTGGGTAAGGAAAATCATTTACACTTAAGAAAACCTTAGTGTCGTGTATATTTAGGAAAACCTAAAAGAAACAGGAAAGCCTACTATAAGTTTGTAAAAGAAAGATTTTACTTACTCTGCCGGAAAGCCAGTTAGCGAATGTGTGGTTTTGGGATTTGCCTCCCATATTTATAGTATTTATATATCTGAAATGTGAAAAGAGTTTTACAGAGAATAACTAGGTGTCGCTGGTGTCGCTGTAACAACTATGGCGACTATATGGCTGGCAGTTGATGTCCGCCATGATCGGAGCAGCTGATCCAGGCAGATCAGCTGATGTTTGCCATTACAGTTTCGTTGAACTGTTAAAAAAAAAAGTGAGTGGAGTTTTTTGTTTTGTGGTATCAACATGCTATGTATGACTGTGCGTTGTCACGCAACGAAATCACTGTATTTTCGGGCTTATTCTGGAAGTTTTTCCATCAATTTATTTATTTATTTATCGCTTAATACAAGCTACTAACAAAAACAAAAAGTTCACTTAAATAATATAATATAATAAACTAGAAAACGAGAAAGAAAAGAAAAAGAACAGGAACCATTAGGAATTAAGGGCATTCATGAGAACGCATGGTTTAAATTTATTATTTGTTATTTTTATCGGTCAGCATTAAAAGTCAAGTAAACATCACACCACCCTGGTCCCACCAAATATGGAGCATTGCTTTCTTTCCAAAGCCTTGGAGTCGATGAGATAACTTGGCCAGGCGATACCAAGATTTTTTTCGTTTTAGATTTTCGATATAAATTTATTTTTCATCACCCATCACAATCCGTTGCAAAAGTGAATTCCTTTCATACCGTTGAAGCAGCATTTCACAAGTGATTTTCCATTTGCCTATTATTCAGTTCATGTGGCACCCATTTTCCCAGTTTTTGGACCTTTCCCAATTGTTTTTGAGTTTGGGTTGGGTCTTCGTCCAATAACTCCTGAAATTCCGCATACACAAATATTTTTTGTCTACCCGACCGTTTAGAAGTGGAAGCTTGTATCCGAAAGGTGGTTAGGTGGTTAGTTCTTCGTAAGGGAATGGTTATCGAAAGTTTGATAGATGCCCAAGTTTGTTGGAGTGAGATGATAGTTGATAGTTTACAATATTCAATTCCTTTTAGGATACAATTCATCCATAACAATTGTGTTTACAATATCTTAAAGGCCTTTATATGATTTTGTTTTACAATACTAGGTAGGCTTTCTTTATTACTGTATGGTCCAGATTTTGGTATTCTCTATATTATACTAGCTGATATGCATGACTTCGTTAGCTTGTTCTGTGTAGTCACTAATCAGGTATTAAACTATTATTATTAATATCTTATAACTATTTAAACTCATTAGGGAGTAACAGAGATCCATAGAGTGATATTTTTGCCCCTATATTTGAAAAGTTAGCTTAAATGCTCCTTCAATTATTTGATTTACTCCGAACAAAGTCATTTAAAAAGCATTGTTGTAAGATCTTATTTTGTTAAGAAAAAGTTAAGATTTTGGATGGTCTCCATTTAAAAACACTTCAAATAGTTCTAGCGGTTTATTAATAGGAGACAAACATACCATTCTTGAAACACAGCACATGCCTTTTTAGTCACCTTTCCACTTCCGAGCATGGTAGTTATAAACATACTTCTGCATTTCGCTTGGGTATGACGCCCTCTATCAGCAGCTAACCGAATACCATGCTATTCTGCTGTTTTAGAGGAATTCTTACATTACTTCTTTTTCTAAAAAGCATACTTTTAGAAATTTTATCAATTCAACATTGAAAACCAAACCAAAACCTAAACATCCCTTAGAATAATACTATTTTCTTATTATTTAGTAAAATAAATAATATTTAAGAATCATTTTAATTTTTTAAAATTGAACTTGTCAAAGTTCGCTGAATTTTTACATTAAGTTCACAATTCAAAGTGAGAGTGGCCTAGAGTTGTGCGATCGTAGCAAGCGAAATGTATATTTTTCTTTAACCGTATATTTAGGCGACTTCTTGTGGTCACATTGTGATTAAATAGATACTTACCAAGAAATTAAAAAAACAATATCTTGATATCGCTAGTAATTTTGCGTGATGTGCCGAGACGTCTTGTCCACGCTGGGCAATACTTCCGTGTCCATCAGTGCAGTTAAGGGGTGCCCACAAGGCGGAGTCTTATAGCCATTGCTATGGTCTTTGGTAGCAGACGGCCTCTTTACCAAGCTATCTGAGCTTGGCTATGAGACCGTAGTCTACGCGGACGATCTAGCAATCATTGTCAGGGGGAAATTTAACTCTACTGTCACTAGTATACTGAGGACTGCACTTCGAATAATCATTGACTGGTGTGCCAGTGAAGATCTTAATATCAATGCTGCTAAGGTTGTCCTTGTACCTTTTACTAAAAGGTATCGCTTGAATCTTGATCCAATCTCCATACAAGGCACGGTCGTTGAACACTTGGATGACGTCGGTTACTTGGGTGTTGTACTCGATAAATGAGTGAATTGCAGTTCTCGTCTGAATAGTACCCTGAACAAAGCAACAAGAGCCTTGTGGGTTTGTTCGAAACTCTTCGGTAAAACCTGGGGTCTCAATCTAAATATGATCTTCTGGTCATACAACTGTTGACCTAAGATTCGGCAGCAGTCAACAATGGAAAAATGCAAAAAGCTGCAGCGACTTGCATGCCTCTTCATAACTGGAGCTATGCAGACCTGTCCCACCTCTTGCCACAGAGGCCATAGTTGGACTTGCCCCCCCCCCTGCACATTTCAATTTTGAAAATATCTGCTCTTAGTGCTCTGAAAGTGCAGATTATATCAGACAAGCCCATGGCCGACAAAGGTCACATGAGCATCTTAAAGCATATTCCAGATATCAAGGTCTGCCTCTGCATCATCAGACTATATGAACAACCCACCATAAGAGTAGCTCCACCCCCGCACAATAACAATAACAATAATGTTTAGCGATTTATCTGGCGATTGATTAAATTTGTGATTTGTAACTATTTTAAAGCGTTTGATTCGGTATTTCTACTGTAGTATTTTAATCGGTAAGAGGGTCCATTGTATATGTAAATCTATGTATTAAATACATAGGCGAAAAGATGGATATCACAAATATAGCTCGAAAGGAATGGTATGTTACGCATAGATAGGCAGCAAACAAATAGCCAGCAACACCAATCGGACCACATCTGGTGAGAGCTCCTATAATATCTGCTTCCGAGGGCTGACTGCCTGTCGAGTGCTTGACTCAATACCTTTTATCACAGATCATGAAGTACGAGATTAAAGATTATGAAATACTAGATATAACACTCGTTACGTATTCCCTTATCTTTTTTTGACCTTGGTCTCGTTAGCCCACTGGCCTTGTAAATTTTACTAAAAGTCGATAGTAATAAAGGGCTCACGAACATGCACAGTGATAAAATGTAAACAGCTACGTGCTACTAAACAGCTATGTGACTGTTCCCCAATCTCAATTCAGGATTTCCCTATGCTGGAACATTGCCTGGCGACGGCACTAACACCATGCATGCAGAGGCACACACCGTGCTCGACAATTTGGCCCGCCTTTAAAAATGCGTGATAAAAAAAACGCTGCATTTTATTGCCTACACCGTAAGTGCTGTAGATGAGAAATTTTGGCAGCCTATTCTTATCTCTTTCGTTCTTATTGACATTTAGATGAGGCATAGGAAACAGTAGTTCTATGCTACTTTCTTTAATGGATTAGAGTTTTGGGCTTGTATAGAGAGTGTCCCATTTAGTATTTCATGAATTTTGTACAAGATATGACACTCTTTATACAAGCTATACAAGCTGTGATGAAATTATGTGGACAGAAATAATTGCAGTGGAAACATTCCACTTGTAATTTTTCTCCGCGCGAAACGTTTTTTTGAATGAAAAAATGAATTGGTCGTGCAAAAACTAGAGAAACGTGCAACGTAGACGGCGTTAGAGAAAAGTGTGCGCTTGGGAAATGAGCCGTTTAGTAGAATTATGTCGGGAACAAAGAATAATAGTGCAAATATTAAACTTTTAACTTTGACGAAATGTGAAAATTAAAAGTTGTATATGTCGGAAACTATAGCCGACCGATAACAAGTTCTTGAGATCCTTCCGTTTTAGACCAAACGAAAGGCTCCTGCAAAATTTAATTCGAATCAGCCCATTTCCCCTATTCCGAACTTATTCCTAGTTCTGTTATTGGATGGGCTGCAATTTTGCATCTTGGCAAAATAGGCTTAGTTATTCTAGAAGGTCGAAAGACGTCAACAGACTGCATCAAACTCTTATAAATCAAAAAAATTTATTTTGATGAAATGTTCAATGACGGTCGACCAAGGATTTTCCAGCATAACTATGCACCCATCCATACAGTAAGAAATGTAGAACAATGGTTTGCACACAACATATACAAGTTCTGAGTTGACCAGCTCCTTCTCCCGACCTTAATATTATCGAGAATGTTTGGGAATGGTTTTCACGGCAAATTTATTAAGAAAGAAAGCAATTTGAAAACACAGAAAGTCTTATCGCAATTATAAATGGAGCTTTTGAAGAAATCTCTTTGGATAATTAAAAAAGTTTGTATAATTCTTTACAAAATAAACTTTTTGAAGTTGTACGGTAAAAGAAAGGACCTAAAAAATATTGACATCAATTAAAACTATTAAAAAAATTACAGGTCTTGGTTTTATTAAAGTTTTTTTTTTCAAATAAGGGTAATCAAGTATACCTTTATAAATGGCCCGAAAATTGAAAATGGGAATATGCAACTCTGCTATTTGTTAATTTTTTATTTCCATAATCAAGTAGCCTGTAAAAAGAGGTATGATATGCTGTGATAATTATTTCCAAAAAATAGTTCTAAGGCATTATGACTTACATAAACATTTCAAGTAAGAGTAATCAAGTGTCCCGTACGTATAAGTTCTATGTGTGCTGCCTGCCTCTTCCCAATTTTCCTATACCTGAACATTGCGTAGAGACGGCACTAATACCATGCTTGCATAGGCACACACAACGTTTGAGACTTTATTTCGCCTTTAAAAATGTGTGGTGCTGTAGATGAGAATATTTTGTTACCTATTCTACTCTTTTTCATTTTTGTTGAAATTTAGATAGGGCATGGAAAACAGCAGTTCTTTGCTGCTCTATCTAAAGGGAAAATTTTCCCCATGACGTTATAGGAATTTCATATGTGTTAGAGCTTTGATCATCTTTGGTAGACACCTTAGACCAAAGATCATGAATTACTAGATGGGACACTCGTGACGTATTTCCTTATCTTTTTTCGACCTTGGTCCCCTTAATCCACCGACCTTGCAAATTTTGCTAAAAGTGGATAGTAATAAAGGGCTCACGCGTGAGAGCAAGACAAAAATTTAGGGGGAGGCGAAACGAAAATTAAAATCACGTTCCACCACCCAAAGCAGCGCACACGTTTAAATAGGATTGGGTCGCCTTTAAAATTGCACAGTGAAAAAATTCAAGCAGCCCGCGTTCGTATACATGCTCTGAGTGTGCTACCTGCCTGTTCCCCATTCTCAATTCAGGATTTCCCTATGCTTGAACATTGTCTGGGGACGGCACTAACCCCATCCATGCTGAGGCACACAGGCGAGCCCGACGGATTGGGCCGCCTTTAAAAATGCATGGTAAAAAAAACGCTGCATTTTATTCCCTACACTGTAAGTGCTGTAGATGAGAATTTTTGGCTGCTTATTCTTATCTCTTTCGTTCTTATTAGAATTTAGATAAGGCATAGAAAGCAGTAGTTCTTTGCTACTTTCTCTAATGGAAAAATTTACCCCAGGCAGTTTTAGAAATTGCATATGGGTTAGAGTTTTAAGCTTGTATAGAGAGTGTCCCATCTAGTAATTCATGATCTTTGCCTTAGACTTGATCTTATTGTGATAATTATGTTTTGTTGCACATAATCAACAGTTCCATGCTAATTCCGTTCTCAGTCTCGGAATTGGACACGCGAAATCAGGGTTCCGTATCAGTACTTTATCAACAAACAGACGATCGACCGAAATAAGGGAGTATTACCATAGATCGGTAAATTTTAAAATTTTTATTTTCAATGAAAAATGTTTGAAGTAGATGTCTTTTAGATACATTTATTTAAGTTTAAAGAAGAGTTTTACAAAATTTCTTTCTAAACAAATTTATTATTTCTGTAGATATTCTTACGGTTTGCATATCCTCATTTGTTATAAAAAGAAAAAAACCATTTTCAATTTTTTTTTTAATTTTTTATATATTATTATCTAATACTCATGTAAATCAAATAAAATTTGAAGTTTATACAGTCTGCAGCTAAGCTATTTATCATCTTTAAAACTTGATAAAGCACGGGGATGCATTTTGGAAATATTTAAATTTTTATACACTTAAACTGCAAATTCACTGTGTTAATAACACAGTTTTCGTGATTAGTCACTTCACTTTAAGAGCCTATATATATTTAAAAATCAGCTTTGATTAATAATAGGTCTGTTTGTTGAGCAACACTGACCAAAGATCAAAAAATCTTTGACATTGATAATTTTTAAGACGCCACCAGTCGAATGGAGAAGCACTGAAAGTGTTCGATGATATTTTGACAATAAGGCGCGATGATAATTTTGACAAGGCGTCCTAAGTGTTTAAATTTGTGTTCAATGACTATTTGACTGCAAACTCGGGGCAAATCATAACGCATCGATTTACCCTCACTTTCATGCTGGCGTAAAACCACAAACATACAGATATAATGAACCGGTCATGTGCACGATTTCCAATAGAAGCGAACAGTGCGATTTTTGTTCCCTCTCTTTTGCTTTCAGGCAGTGACAGCTCGTGAAATGACGTCAAATTAACGTTTTATACTGTCAGAGATATTTTAGATCATTGAATTCCGTTACAGATATTCTTTGATAATTTTCTGGTGAACTATCAAATGACCAACAATTTCCTTAATACATAAGAATTTATGATAATTTCCGTGCGACACAGGCTGCTTTCTTCGCCTCTTGCGCATTAGGGCATTCTGGCATGATACAAAAGTCCATTTTCTTCCTTCATGACCTTTATAATGAAAAAAATTTAATCAAATTATTTTAAAATTGTATACACATTTTAGTAACTTTCCGATTTAGGTATGCTTTTACACGTAATAAAACACACTCGAAATACCTAATCAGGCGTTTTTAAATAATTTGGAAAACAATTCATAAATTAAAATAATCGCCAAACAATTTGCTTTAAAATATTACAGATTTTGTTCTTCGCTTTCAGTTAAGTGAATAAACAATCCTTGAAAGATTTTTAATTTGGTGGACTAATTACACAAATTTGGCGCTGTACCATCCTAGATTTAAAATTTTCCTTCTATATTGAAATTCTTTAATTTAAACACAATAATTGTTCAATCAATCACATTTAATAAAAGTATGTATATATTACAATGTTTTTATGGCTTAAAATTTATCAATCACAAATTCTTGAAAATATTGCGGAATTTGCGGAATCGACCCATCCATACAATGCGATAAAAAGAGACAACGCTACATAAATTTCTATGTATTATCTCTCGTCTATATCAGGCAGTATGTCAAATTGGCAGACGCTTGAGACAGGAGATTGAGCGGTCCATTGTATATGTATGTCTGTTTACATACATATTGATTTGATAAAAATTCTTTCACAACAGCTCATTAGACATTCCATACGAAAAAGTGGTTACTATTTAACCGGGTTTTCGACTTCAACGATTTTAATTGATAAATGTTGGGTTAAATGGGAAAAGAATAAATTCAATTCAAAAGATCTGTACGCTTTAACAGATGTAACACGCATTATAAGTGTGATGGCGCTGGTAAAAAAGGTAGGAGCATTCCTTGTAATACTATTTCGTAATAACGAGTGGGCTGTCAAAAAATGATTTCGAAAGTGGTTTTGTGTTGTCATTAAGTTTTACAAAAGTGGTCCTCTAGATATTATTTTATTACTCGAAGAATTTATCTACATGTTTTATAATCGCAGGTATCTTCTCATCACAAAGATTTTGTGACAGTTTTGTTAATGTTAGCTGAGTGTAAATATGAATCTTGAATTGTTAGGTATTTCATTAACATTATTAACGTGATTTGTGTCACATTAATTAGTTTTCAATTTAAGAATCTTTTGGGCAAAATTACCCAGAAGAGTTCGATGGCTCGCTGGATTGTATTTCCCTCGCGGTGACCTGTGCGTTTAACAAGTATGGAACTTTGCTGGCTGTTGGGTGCAATGATGGGAGGATTGTAATTTGGGATTTTTTAACGAGAGGAATAGCTAAAATAATATCTGCACACGTTCACCCAGTTTGCAGCTTGAGCTGGACTAGAAGTGGTCATAAGGTAAGGTGTTTAACACGTTCCCGCCGGCATGTACCACTAGTGATACATAGAGCACTGTCCCATCAGGCGGCTTGTACCACGGGTGGTACATACACAACAGAACAAAAAAGGTTTATAAGAATCGAAATATTCGATATTAGCGCTCTTACTAAGTTGTTCGTCGCAGTTTTATCAGTGAGAGCTATTTGTTTTTCTAAATTCAAAGGAATGTGCCGGTTAATAAACGATATGTGATTATATTCACAACAGCGCCGGTAGTTGGAAAAAAATATGAATTAGAGAGCCGTCAGATACCGCGAACTGCAAATACGGCCGGCGGCGGGAATGTTTAAGGTAGAAATTTTAAATGAATTTAAGTGCCTGCTTTCAGCCAGCTTCTAGCATGTCTCTCCCTAGCGGAGGCTTGGATCACTTTCAAAATAAACGATTCATTTAAATGTAGAAGTTTGGGAACAAGTTTACGAATTTTGATAAAATTTTGCAGGAAATTTGCCTGGAAATGAAAGGATCTAAAGAAATTTGTTGGTGGTTGGCTATACTTTTTTAAATACTTAAGGTTTAATTTTAACATATTCTTAAGTCTAAAACTTGATATATCCATCTTAAAATTCTTTCACACTTGTACCAATTTAATAGATCTAAGACAATATAACTAATAACACTTTATATTGCGCTTTTTTCGCGTTAATCATATTAAAAGACCTAAAAATCGAACAAGAACAATGTTAAGCGAAAAATACAATGTTCGTACGCAACTTAGCAGGCATTTCTGTAACATATCTGAATTTTTAATGTGCGCGAAAACCCGAAAATTATATAAGATTATTTTTGTTTAATTATTTAAAGCTGTTCGCGTGCTCAAATTTTTATAAAACTTTAACCCAAAAAGCGTTCACGAACTTTGTGGACTTGGGAAATTTCACTTCCCCGGGCGAAGAAATTCATAAAGTTATACCCTGAGAATTTTCTGTGGATAAAATTGTGGTGTCAATTCTGTAACGACAATTTGAATTTATGAGTTTATGTAGTGTTTTTGAAGAGAAAGTTTTTAAATTATTGTCAGGATAATTTTTTATATGGAGGTGAATATTACTGTAGAATGTTATGTAAGGGGTTTTCAAGCAGGTAATAAATATCAATATTTAAAAATTATTCAATTCAGAAAATTTAATTTCAGATCCGCAGAAGCTGCAAAACTTGCTTCCGGGTTCAGACTTTCAGATAAGCGATGAAAGGTATTATTTCACTCCCATAACTGAAGATAAAATAATTTGGATTGGAAGTAGTATAAAATTTCTTTTGTCGCTCGTTGCCGACTTAACGCCAAATGTTAGCAAGTCGACCAAATTACGCACAAAGATGCGGGCTGCAATTAAAATTAAAATGCAGGAAATTGTTCGATTCGAATAAAATTTTTTAGAAGCATAACGTTTAATCTAAAACATGAGGATTTCAAGAATTGTCGGTCGGCTATAGTTTCAGAAATATTATTATTATATATTGACATTGCTTCAAAATTACATGTAGAATATTTGCACTGTAATTCTTTGTTCCCTGCATAATTTTATGACTAATCGATACATTTTTCAAATGGGTACCTTACTAAATACTTCACAACATAACAACATTTTTTATAAATCTGAAAAAAAAAAACAATATTTAAAATATAAATACAAGTATAGTTAACTACAAGGATGCTAACGTGCACGCCATTTTGGTTTTTGCAATATATTGTTGGCTGCACTGACTTAGATATTTTGGGTCACATTCATAAATTTAAAGATATTAGAAATATAAAATATTCCAAAAATAGCAAAATATTTGTATATTTGTAGTTAAAAATTCAAAAATTTTCAGAAAATCGTTTTATTAAAATAACTTTTCCTATAATTCTTTACTAATTCCATTTATTGACAAAAAATTATTTTCTCTTATTATTATTCAGTAAGGCTTCAGAAATTACTAAAGTGGTAGACTTTTCTTGTGAAATTTTTTGAAAAAAAAAATGCAGAGCGTTCAACAAAATTTATCTAAGACGATAAGTTGCGGCAAGACAAATATTTTAGGAATGAATACGACGGATACGACAGACGAGGCAGAGCATACGCTTTTGATCTAATATTGAGAAAACTAGTTAACCTAAATAGGACGCCAATTACACATCATGTAAGATCATCATATATACATATCCCATAAATATACCTAGTCGTGCCATAAATTCTGTCACAACTTTAAAGAAGCATAAAATCTAAACAATAAAAGATAATATGTCTATTCCAACGAAATTTATTTTAATAAGATATTGTTAATTAATAAAAGCTTTACTCGAAATGACCTCCTTTAGCTTTTACAAGCTTTTAAACGTTGTGGCCACTGGTCTATAGCGGCACGCACGGTATTCAACGACATTTCATTTGCTGCTTTCACCAACGATTTTTTCAGACTGTCCAAATTGCGGTGGGGAGTTCTACAGGCCTTGTTCTCTAACTCTGCCCATAATGCATAATCCAGCGGATTTAAATCTGGGCTCCCGGATGGCCAATCTTCTTGTGCAATAAAATCAGGAATGTTGTTGCGAAGCCACTCCTGTGTGCTTTTTGCTTTGTGAGCAGGAGCAGAGTCTTGCTGGAAGACACAATGTTGTTCACCGAAGAGAGTTTGCGATAAAGGTTTCACAACACCTTCCAGCACGTTGGTTTGACAAACCGCCGCACCGGTTTTGACACCTTTTTCGCAAAAATGGAGTGTTGTGACACCTTTATGGGATACACCCCACCAAACCATTACAGAAGCTGGATGATGGCCTCGTTGCACCCTGGGAACCGTTTTTTTAGCTTCTTCTGATGATGTTGCATAAACCTTATCATTTTGCTCCACAGTAAACATTTTTTCGTCGGTAAAGAAGATGTTCTCATGACCATTGGTTGCGTGCCAAAGCAAGAGACTTGCATCTTTCCAATCTTATTTCCTTTAACCGTGGAGTCAACATGTGGGCTGTTGACAGATGATAAGCCTTCATATGAAGATCATCTCGAATGAGTCTACTCATCGATCTTGTGGAGATTTCCAAATCCCTCGACAAAATTTTTTTGTTTTCGCAGTGGATTTCTACGGATGCGCTCTCAGACAGTTTTGATAGCACTGACTGTTCTAACGGTACGTGGACGACCGGTCCTTGCTCTATCATCTATGCCTAAGGTTTCATTAAATCGTTCTATGGCACGATAAATGAATCTTTTTGTTATTTTTAGCGATTTCAACAAATTCAAAATTTCAGAAGCATTTTTTCCACACTTATGGAGTGCTATTACAGCGATACGATTTTCTTTTACTCCCCACTCCATGATTACGATTCAAAGACTGTCACCAAATTGATCGGAATATTACGCCGTACAGTTCATTTGTTACAAAGTGCAACATAACGGTACAATTCCAGGCTAATTTCTGAGAAAGCGCGCATTAGAAATTGTGTGACAGAATTTATGGCAAGACTAGTTATATATATACATTTATGTTTGTTTTTTTAAAATAATATTACGTATACATTCATAATCTCTATTTCAAGCAATATGCGACAGTTATGATGAAGTTCAATAAATAAGTAGTATAACAAATAAAATGATTTATTTTATGTTATTATAATTATTATTTTTTATATTTTTTTATTATTTATATATATATGTGTATGTATTTGTTTTTTATAAAGGACGAGGAAAGAAAAATGCATTATACAATTTTAGAGGAGGATCAAAATTTGGCAAGATTGCCCATAAAGAACACTTTTTTGTTGTGGGCAATTTGCGTTTGGCTTACCTTCAATAGTATTGCTATGTGCATCGGTAGTTGGGTCCTTAAAGTTAATTGAATGGCTAACTATAAGGAGTCCAAATATCGTTTCATCAACCCCATCACACGCGCGCCAGCAGTCACTAATTATAGTGCGGCCGTGCAAAATCCACTTTTCTATCAGTGGAATCAGGGTTGACGCATCACAATGCTCTACCGGCACTAGAAATACATTTCCAGTTTCGCGGTAAACTCCACCAAACATCTATTATCTTTCCACAAAATGTTCTAGGTGGTACTTTCTCTATTTCTCCTGTTTGCAAATTTTAAAAATCTTTTAGAAATCAAACAATTCTCTCATTACACCTATAGGTTGCTCCCGCCGTACACAAGAATCGACGATGACTTTGCGGTAAAACGAGTTCTAGTCCATAGAAGGTTGTCTTCGCCATCATTATTTCCAAAATAATAGTTTGCAACTTTACACTGCGGCATCATAAATCATAAAAAACTGCATTCTATAATATGCACCAAATAAATTCGTTCCCACAATTAACGAAAAACAACCATTACCTCCTGCAAACTCAATTTCCCCTTGTCGAAGAATGTGCATTTCTGAATGCTTTATCGACTGCCTCATGTCTCACCGATACCCAGCGATTTTTTCACCATCATTCGACAACTCCATTACAGTGCTGCATTTGTCACTCATAAGCTATCCTTCATTTGCCAGAGCTTCCCCACTCCTGCAGCTTTTGGACAAGTCAGCTCCTCAGAATCCCCACGAAAAATATCACAGACCTGTGGTACCGAATCCTTCAACAGTAAAAAATTCCTTTTTTGCGCGCAGACAAGCACGCATTTGTAGTGTACAATTTTTTTATAAAATATTAATTTATTTTTTTGCAGCCGATGTATATATATACATATATCACAAACATTTCAAATTATGTTTTACTAACAATAACAACGATAATATAGAATTTCACTCTAACCAAAATTATTAAAATCACTCACGATATTATATTTCTTCTCCAAAATCACTTTTTTAGTTCACAAATCAATAATTTAATCACTTGAAAATTTCCGAAATCAGCGCCTTTTTCATGGTTTCTTTCAGAATGGCAAAACATATTATAACGGTTCCTAATCTCTGAAATCTTTCTAAACAATAAGAGCAAATAATTGTTTTTATGCCAATACATGGAATTAGTAAAGAATTATAGGAAAAGTTGTGTTAACACTATGCCATCCGGCGACACCGCAGTGGTGTCGCGCAGAAAGTATCACTCAACGGCCGGAGACACCACATTGGTGTCGCACGCAAAATATCATCCAGCGGCCGGTGACACCACTGTGACATACTGGACGGTAGAGTGAAGTAATTTGAATTTGTCTTGCCGGCGCTAAGCGAAGAAATTTTTGCGAAACGTGCGGACGGCAAAGTGTTAGTAAAACGTAATTCGATTTTCTGAAAATGTTTGTATTTAATTTTACAAATATACATATATTTTGCTGTATTTGGAATATTTTACATTTGTAATATTTTTAAATTTATGAACGTAGCCTTTGTAATTCGGTGGAGCCAACAATATATTGTAGAAACAAAAATGGTGTGGATGTGAGCACCTTTGCAGGTAACTATATTTGTATTTATATCTTAATTGTTTTTTTTTCAAATTTATAAATGATGTTGTGTCGTGAAGTGTTTAGTGAGGTACGCGTTTGGGAAATGTGCTGATTAATTATAAAATAAAATTAAGCAGGGGACAAAGGATTACCGACCGACCGACAAGAATTCTTTGAGATCCTCCTGTTTTAAACCAAACGGAAGGCTCCTGCAAAATTTTATTCGAATCTGCAAATTTTTCCTATTCCGAACCTAAGCCGAGTATTCTTACACGATACCACAAATTTAAAATAAATATCGCTCCCTAGAAAGAAGGTTTAAAGATGTAAAAACAAACAATAACCAAAGTAGGAGAGTGCGATTAACATGCTTTTATAAGAAGTAATTTATACAGGGTGATTCGTAAAGAAGTGATCCAACATGTGCCAATCGATTCGTTACGGTGTTGTGATCAACGTTCACGATGAGCAATTTTCTCATAAAATACCTCCTACACCGCTTTTTTAACGGTTGAAATATTTTCGCGTGTGCAGGGAGGCGAGCTCATATAAAACGTAATAACTTCTGATCTCAATAGGGTAGGACGATACGTAGGACGATACGTAGGATTTTGATAAAAAGTAAGCAATATGAAATTTTTAACAGAGAGAGACTTCTGAGGCTCTATCCGTTAAATGTGGCAGGTATGAACGCTAAAACTTGAAATATTTTAAATTTTTGTCTAAAAATGTACCTTTTTATCCTCCGTCCTTAAAAATGTCCTTAATAAGAATAATAAGTATGCTTTTTATCAAAATCTTACTTATTGTTATACTCTATTTCGAACATAAGGTATTGCGTTTTATATGAGTTCACTTCCCTGTACACGCGAAAATATTTCAACCGTTAAAAAAGGGAAGAATAACAGAAATATTTCAAGAAAATGCGTCAGTAAATCCTGACAACTTACTGGGGGATGAAAAAAATTGAAGAAGAGCCAATTGGAGACAATTTGGAAAAATCAGTTGCAACTGCAACTTAAACTTAATTTCTACATTAAAGGTATCAGCAGCACTTCTGCTTCAGGTACGGGGAGAAGAAAAGCAGCCGAGCAGCTGGAAATATTAAATTAGGAGCGATAAAAGGAGCTAGCTGCGACAATAGCTAGAAGGTGTTTGACATTCTTAAGGACACCGTCAAAAAGAAGGAAGGGAGAGCGGATCATAAAGAACGCTTATTAGCTGAAAAAATGGGCTTTTAAAATTATTATTACAAAATAAAAAATAATATATTATTAAAATGTTTTATTAATTAAATTTACAGTAAGTGAGCTACTTTGTATCTTATTATTTTTCCATGATCGTTATCACGTTCCACAAAGTTATAAGTTTCGTTATCATCAGTATTTCCGGGTGCCTCAGGCTATATAAAAACTAAATCTTTTTCATTCGCTAACTTATTTCATGTAGAACACAACATGCACGAATAAAATGATTAATCTTACGCATTCCCCGAAGTTTGCAACCATATAATTGCCTGAAGCATTTTTCTTAGTATACCAAAGAATGTTCAACTAAAATTCTGTATGAAATTATTTTCTTGAAATTCTTTTGGCGTTCAGTTAATTTCCCTTTGTCCCGTCATTAAATTATCCATTACAGGATATGCTTTATCGCCAAGTAT
Source organism: Philonicus albiceps (assembly GCA_963969385.1). Taxonomy (NCBI): domain Eukaryota; kingdom Metazoa; phylum Arthropoda; class Insecta; order Diptera; family Asilidae; genus Philonicus; species Philonicus albiceps. The sequence continues at coordinate 29,860,320 of OZ017772.1, read as the reverse complement.
GAAATACTCTGTGAAAGAATATGTTGTCTATATTCATAACAAATGCTTTTAATTACATCTTCCACATTTTTTCCCGTGTGTGGAACCCGGTTATCCCACAACAATATTTATAAGTTTTTTTTTTGTGGTTTGGGATAACTTGAAGTTGAAGCTGGTGTTATTCTTTCTATTTATGTAGCTATCTTTATGTAAAGCTGGTGGGTCTATATTGATATGACTGCCGTCAAGTACTCCTGGCAAATTTAATATTTAAAATACATATAAAATATTTTAACATAAATTACGCATAGTAGTGATATTCGGGAATCCTGAGGTTTTAAAATATCCTTCACTATTCCGCTTTTCCTTGGCATTTGGTTATTTTATAACAGTAGGTTACATTTTGCTTATAAATAATATAATTCTCTCCATAACTGAAGACACCGTTGAAATGAACAAATCGATCCGATCGGTTATATGGCTAAATGATGAGGCCCTCATAATTACTAAAACTAGCATATGCTTTTCTGGTGATAGTCTTTTATCTTCTTCAGTATTAAAAATGTCTCTGATTTCCCAAATTCTGTCGAAAGAGCATTGAAAAGATCCCGCGAAAGTTGAAAATGCATTCTAAACTCTACATCTGAGTATTCGGATACCATATTTTCCATACAAAGAGTAATAGGCCAGTCAGTAAAACCTCTGAATCGCAAAATTGGAGTGGATATCTCATTTTTTGATATATTGTTGGGGACGGTGAGAAATGAAGCTCTAATTTTTTTCCACCCTCGGGGGTGTTTGCAAAGGGGTGAAAAAGGTTTTTTGTTTATAACTTTGAATAAAAAAGGCAGCCTGGGTGGAAACGTTAGAGGGTGATATAATAAATGATTATTCATCTTGTATTAAAGTTCCCACCGGTTTTGTTTATTGCAAAATTGTTTATTAAAAAAAACGAACGTTTTTTCAAATACACTGGTTTGGTGCAAAGTGGAAACTTGGAAAAAACTAGCATGAATGCTAATGGGCCTTTCCACACGAGTACGCACGCCGCAGCAAACGGAGTTCTCCATTTCTTTAAAATACCGAACCTGAAATACCGTAAGAAATGTCAAATGCATGACAAGAAGTTGCTACACAAAAAACATTTGCTTACTTTTTACCCCTACTCAGCATAAAGTTTTTACCCAACTCGATTTTAGTCTAAAGTAATTGAGTGAATAAGTCAAGAATACGGTGAAGAGAAATTGTAGAAATACGCGAAAAACTAATCGGGATGGCTAAGAAAAAGTGAAGTGTTAACATTTAAAAGTTTAATATCTCTCTAACTAAATGCGTCCGACAAAAAATGTGTGCATATTCCAGTGTTTCTATAAAATAACGTAAAAATCCATGAGGTTGCCGTATTCTTGACTTCAACCATTTGCAGTGTTACTTACAATATCTATTAGTAATAAAGGAAACCAGTAAAATGTATAACAAAATAATTTACGATAAGATAAATGATTATAAAAACAAAGATAAATATGAATAACTAAAATACTTCGTCAGCCGATCTTTCAATTGAGAAACTGACACATAAAAATTGATAATGTCAGAATGAAAGTTAAACAATTTAACGGTGGATGTAATGGGCTAAATCATAGTTGGTGCGGTGCTGAGGAATGCAAAGTAAGTTACAATACCTCAGGCCAAGACGAAGAAAGGAAATTAAATAAAGATAATAACTACACCCATTGGTTAAAATCTTAAATCCAAAGACGGTGCTAGAAATTACGCGCCTACCTTCTAGCACTATCATGCAAATTAATTTAAGCGGCTTTTATAAGGTGGAAAGGAGAGGGAATCAGCCCAGACTGATAAGGGCAAAATACCGGAATCACTTTAGAACCGATTGGATTCGATCTCAGTGAGATTTGTACAAATTGACCAGACAGGACTAACATATTCCAGAACAGGACGAATAATCGTATTAAACAAAAATTCTAGGCTAATATATGGGTCATTTAATTCCTTAGACAACTTTTGATAAAGCCCAGATTTGACCTGGCATTACGAATTGTGTGACAAAACTAAAAATTAAAAGTAACGCTCAAATTATTCATGGAATCAAATCGAGATAATTCGCGGTTATGCAATATTTTGCCCACAGACAAATTTCTGCCACTGAAAGGTGTTATTAAATAAGGCCTCAACGGAATATAATTACCCAAGGCTAAGCGAACCTAAGTAACATTTCCCAAACAAACAATAATTCCAGCATAACACCGAAAATGCATGTTGAGCGAAAACGCATGCTCACCCAAATGCATGCCCGCACCAGTCATACTTGAGGAGCTAAGTTAACCCAAGAAGTGACGAGAGCAACATAGGCGAACTCTGCATAATTTGGGTAACGCGCTTGAACTGAACCGAGCCAGCGTTGCATCCAAGCCATACATATACAATGAACCGCTAATGTACACGAAGCGAACAGTGGGATTTTTGTTCCCTCTTTTTTGCTCTCAAGCGGTGACATCTAGTGAGATGACGTCAAATTATAGTTTTATAATGTCAAAGATATTTCATATTGAATTGCCGTTACAGATATTCTCTGATAATTCTCTGGAGAACTATCAAATGACGAAAAATTTCTTTAATGCAGAACAATTTATGATAATTTCCGTGCAACACATTGCTTGCTCCTTTAAATAACTTTATAATAACAACAATTTAATAAAATCATTTTAAAATTGTATACACATACAGCTGCGAGCAAAAAAATAGCAGTGCACATAAGAAAGAACTATAATCGAAAATTACAAGTTTTCTAAACGCAATTTCAAAAAACTTTATTTGCAAACAAAACCAGAACTCCTTGATAATATTGTATTCACTAATTACTTAGCATTATTATAGATATTAATTAAACGCAAACGAATATTAACAAAATACCTCAAAAAATAAGGGAGCAAAAAAATAGCAGTATTAGTTCTTTTTTATCTTAATTCACAAAGAACTGAAACCAAGCTCCTAAATTTATGGTAATTTATTTAAAAACGTCTTAATATTTCGTAGCATTGCCTTTATTGTTTATAACCACTGAGCAGCGACGCATCATAGAGTTAACAAGATCTTGACACCTTTCAAGTGGTATGGATTTCCAGGACTTCTCAACTACCGTCCACAGCTCGTTATTACTTCTTGGCTTTGCTTCCCACACTGCCTTTTTTTACATCGGACCACAAATTCTCAATGGGATTGAGGTCTGGAGATTGAGCAGGCCACTCCATGACCTCAATCCTGTTGTCCCGAAACCACTGCTTAGCTGTTCTGCTAGTGTGTTTCGGGTCATTGTCCTGCTGAAAGACCCATTTAAGAGGCATTTCGTACTCGGCGTATGGTAGCATGATGTTTTGTAATATATCCACATATGAATGCTGGTCCATTATAGTTTTAATCCAATATATCGGACCAACACCATAGTAGGAGAAACATCCCCAAATCATGATACTAGAACCACCATGTTTTAAGGTTTTTGTAGTGAATCTAGGATCATATTCGGTATTAGGTGGACGCCTTACGTACTGCCGAGATCCTTTGCCGCCGTAGAGAACAACTTTACTTTCGTCTGTCCATAATATATTCCTCCAGTTCTTAAGCGGCCACGCCAAATGCTCTCTGGCAAACTGAAGCCTTTTTGTTATGTGTATTTTCTTAAGAAGTGGAACCTTCCGTGGACTGCGAGCATATAAATTGTGTTTCCTTAAAAGCCTTCTTACTGTATGAACACCACATGACAAGTTGAATTCACGTACAATGTCAGTAGCCGCTGCGGTAGGGTGAGAGTTGGAGTACCTTACTACGCGCTTTACAAGAGATGGCGCCAAAATTTTCTTGCGACCGCGTGTTTCGTCCTTCCTTTTATAGGTGATTGCATTTCTTATTAATTTAGCAGAACACCCTATAAGTTCCTGCACCTCTTTGTACGTCTTGCCACTATTTATGAGGGTTTGAATTAAATCTCGCCTTTCTGAAGTACAGTGCTTTCCACGACCCACTTTTATAGACAAAAAAAATGTATAGCTAAGAATCGACTAAAAACATAAAATAAAAGCTCTAAACTTACTTTTGTATGAACTAAACTCAATTTCCAGGAAGAATTAACGTTTCTATCTTGAAAAGTGTAAGAACTGCTATTATTTTGGTCTTATCAAACTTCACACTGCGTATCATTACTTGATATTTCAAAGCAGAATGGAGATTTTACCGTAACCTTATTACGACGATACGATTAACACATTGCGAAAGATTACAGTTTTACAGTAGAAACCAGAAAAAAAGGCAAGATCATAAAAATATTAAGGAGATTCTACATTATTAATTTGCACTGCTATTATTTTGCTCGCCACTGTAATTTAGAAACTTACCGATTTTCGTATGCTTTTACACGTAATATATATATAAATATTGCATTCGAAGTACTGAATCAAACGTTTTAAAATAGTTTACAAAACAAATCACAAACTAAATCAATCGCCAGAAAAATCGCTAAACAATTCACTTTAAAATATCAAAGATTTGTTCCTCGCTTTAGCCAAGTGAATAAAGAGTTCCTGACAGCTTTTAAATTTGGTGCGCTAATTACACAAATTTGGCACTTAAAAGATTAAAAAGTTAGCTTATATTTCGAAATTATTTAATTAAAACACAAGATTTGTTCAATTAATCACATTTATTAATGATATGTATATATTGCAATGTTTTCACGACTTAACGTTTATTAATCAAAATTCTTGAAAATATTGGTAATCTGGCAGCATTTCTAATTCATTTTTATTAACATTCATGGAATTTAAAGCAAATATTTCATAAATGGGATTCAACCCATCCGTGCAATGCGATAAAAATAGAAAGCAATTTTCTATATATCTTCTCTCGTTTATCTCAGGCAGTAGGTTGCCAAATTGGGGGACGCTTCAGACAGGATATTCAGCGCTCCATTGCATATGTACATATATCTGTGGGTTGCATCACATAAAAATGGTGCTTTATGATGGATCGTAAGTAAATGTATAGTAAGTGTGTAACTTAGATGTAAGATATTAACTTGTATTGATTTGTATCGATTAGCATAAACAAGTAAAGAGCTTTAGAATAAAATGGGATTAACATCTTAGTGTTCACTTGGTGTTAGCTTGTAGCGGAATCTTACAGCATTTCCCGAGGAGTTATGCTCTGGTAGCTTCTTCCTCAAGGAGCTCTACTTTAAGGCTGGCTCCGCCAAAACATCTATATTTACAGGACTGTCCCGATTGCTCCAGCTCGTTCTGCTCCCTCAGTATCATGGAATAAAACTTGAGTCAATCTATCCCAATTATCCCAACAAATGATAAAGAGGCAAATATAGCAAAAGCATGAATGTTCAACTAAAAAATATGGAACCAAAAAATTGCTTACATTAACCGTCTTAGGATCTGGTAATGGTATGGTTACATTTTAAAACGCTTCGCCAATCGCGCTATTCCTAAATATACCGCCATCTGACTCTGAGCCATATTCTTCGACATTAAAATATAAAAACTTGTAGTTTGTGTCTCAAATAGTCAGTAACACAATACTAAAATGTTTTTTGTAATTATAAAATTCTGTACCGGATTTCGAAGGCGTCCTAATTGCTATAGGTTTTCCTGTAAAAATGTTATGATTACTGTAAATATTCATTATAGAACTCGTAACATACCAACGATAGCTTTCTTGAAATCTTCCGATACCTTATTTGCAGTTAAAATCGGCATGCATGTTAGACTTAAGTGATAATGTAGGCTCCGGAATGAATCTCCTGTTGCTAAATATGTATAAGTGCAATCGTTTTATTTAGTGTGTTACCTCAGAGTTAAATATAATCTTGTGTCAGAATGAACTGAAGGCCTATTTGACAATTTTATTAAACGGGTCCTAGAATATGGAGCAACGAATCAAATTTTGCCATTGTTATCCTGGAAAAATTAAGAAAAGACTCATCTTCCTCATATCGCAAACGATCTTCTCATGAGTGTTCTTTCTTGAATTTCTACAGCATTAATCGCTAAAGTAGCTACCTCAGCTAATATTGCTAAACATGCAATCATTAACTGAAAATTGTTCTTCTACAAACTGTCTATTAAGTAAAAATTTTTCTTACACAAATTGTTCATTAAATGAAAATATTTCTTATGCAAACTGTCCATTAACTGAACACTTTCCTTATACAAACTGTCTATTAAGGATCATTTGTTTAAAGAACTATATGTATATATATATTAAATTCCTAAAAATTATATATACTATATATTATAACATATTCGTTGATTTTATCATCATTAAACTGCGATTGCATGTTTACTATTTCTGAACTATTTCTCCAAAAGATTGGAGGGGAAACTTGAAATGTAAATTGTCATGCGCAGCATTAAGACGGTAGGTAAACTTAAAAATTAATTTTGAGCCTCTGAAGAGTGACGGAAAGGAAAAAGCCAAAAATTAGTGAATTGTGTATATATGTATAACAGGAAAAGAAATACATGCAGAAAAATTGTAAAAACTCGCGATAAAAATAATCATTTTTGCTTTGGAAAAATGAAATGTCAAAATTTTAAAGTTTAACCTCTTCAAAAGTAGATGCGCCCAACAAAAAATATTTGCATATTTGTTCATTTTAAGTTTCGTAATCTGTGAAATTTTCGTATTCTTGACTTGTTCCAAATAGACTTTTACTCACAGAGTTACAAATACAATGGACCACTCATGTACACGATTTCCTATAGAAGCGGACTGTGCGATTTTTGTTCCCTGTCTTTCGCTCTCAGGCAGTGACAGCTCGTCAAATTAACGTTCTATAATTCCAGAGATATTTTAAGGCATTGAATTGCTGTTTCAGATATTCTCTGGAGAACTATCAAGTCACCAAAAATTTCTTTGGTACAGAATAATTTATGCTGTGCAACACAGCCTGGGTTCCTCGTCTCATGCATATTAGCGTGTCCTGGAATGATACAAGAGTCCATTTCTTCCTTTATGTTCCTTTATTTAACTTTATAATAAAAACAATTTAATGAAATCATTTTAAAATTGTATATATTTTAGAAACTTAACGATTATCGTATGTTTTTACACGTAACAAATTAAGGCACTCGAAATACCGAATCAAACGTTTCAAAATAATTTACAAAACAAATAACAAATTAAATCAATCGTAAAAAATATTGGTAATCTGGCAGGGATAAAGCTTTAAAAGCATTGCTATTAATAATAATTTTTATTAACATTCATGGAATTTAAAGCAAATATTTAATAAATTTTTGTTCCATAAATAAATATTTAAATTCAATTGTCAGCATTCAGCAAGTCCGCATTCAAAAAATCTGCAAAATCGATCCATCCATACATAGACAGCACTATATAAATTTATATATATCTTCTCTTATCCCACTCAGGCAATGTATGACTGTGGTTCGATGAAATATCAACATTCAGAGCGTCTTCTGTTCATTGGCAAATTCTCGGTACATCATTTTGTCATTTGTTCGACTTCATGCATACATGGTCTTCCAATAGGGACTTCCGAACTTTGACAGTTGATAGCGGCCATATTGTTGAAGTTATATCTGTCAAATTGGCTGCCATTTATTCAGTCTGTTTTGCCAAATCACCATGGACGGATATAGCGTTCAACAAACGTGCAAATGATAAAATTGTTTTATCAAAATGTGTTCTGTTCAGGCAACGTTCCGCGCGTTTCACCCATTTTACGGTCGCCATAATCGTCCTACCGAGAGGACTATTCGCAGTGTGGTAGATAAATTTGAATCCACTGGTTCAATAAACAATCAACCAACACCCGTACGTCAACGAAACGCAAGATCTGCCGAAAACATCGCCGCTGTCTCTGAGAGTGTGTAGGAGAATCCGAGGCAGTCGATTTCGCGTTGCTCACAAGAACTCGGCCTTTCGCAGACCACAACTTGGCGAATTTTGCGTCGTGACTTGGGCCTGCACCCTACAAAAAATAACTGACACAGGAGCCGAATGTAAACGACCATAGACAACGACGTGTGTTCGCTGAATGGGCTCTGGAGCAGTTGGAAACTGACCGTAATTTTCATTGAAAAATCATCTTCAGCCATGAGGCCCATTTCTGGATGAATGGATATGTCAACAAACAAAATTGCCGAATTTGGGACGATGCGATCCAAGAGCGTCCAGTGCATCCGGAAAAAGTCACTGTTTTGTGCGGATTTTGGGCTGCAGGCGTCATCGGTCCATATTTATTTGAGAACGACGTTGGCCAGGCCATCAGTGTCAACGGCGAGCGCTATAGGTCAATGATTACCAACTCCTTTTGGCCTGAATTGAATGATATGGAGAAAAGCGCAAACCGATTAGGCTAAGCCATTCACCATAGTAGCTATATCCAAAAAATACGTGAACATAAAGAACTCTCATCAGGCATCTGAATAGTCTTTAAAAGTTTCAGCCTACTTTCACTACACAACCTTAACAGCGTTGACTGTTCACCTCTGCTCCGATGGTTTGAACACTTCGTCGTCATTACTGTCGTTCGGACCTGTGGTTTCAAAAGAAAACGAATATATTCTTTTGAGCGGAAAATAGCTGGCAGAGATAACAGTCGCAGTTGTGTGAATATATCGGTGTTCAATAAAGTTGGTCTGGTAAATTGGGTCTCACACTTTTGGTTGCACCAGCCGGTTCTTTTGGCATTTATTATACAAAAGTTTTGGGTCTCTATTCCTTTAATGAAAGTTCAACAAGGATTTCACCAGCCCAAACTTGAAACACGGATAACATTTCCTAAAACAAAAAACAAAAAATAAATAAATAATAAATAAATAGGCAAATTCTCACTTCGATCTCGGAAAAAGATTTTCCGAATACCGTCTGTGCCAATTTATGTTAGAACCTGACAAAACTCCGTTTGAAAAACCAACAAGTCTCTATTCAAATCCACGGACATACTAGTGTAGATCGAGCTTTGGGAACAGTGTTCAGCCAGGCACTTCCTCACAGTGAACACGGATATACCAGTCATCACCGAAGGCTGCACGGACATACCAGTGCAGGACACGGACATACCAGTGACAAGTTGTCATTCGTAAATAGGATCGCAAAATATCCATGGAATATAACTTGGATCGATGAGAGCTGCTATACTAAACTCTATTTCTTATTTCTCATGCACTTTCTATTTTACTAATCACATATATGTATAATAAGCTAAACTACCTACCTGTGAACTAATATCGTACAAAACACTATACTATCTGTTTTTTCCTTTTATTGAACTACACCTTACTACTTTCAGAAACTGAATACAGAACAGTCACTCAAAATACCTTCCAAGTATCAAATGCAACATAAGCTACCTGATCTACATTTTATAGCTGTTAAATATTTTAGTCGCTACAGACACCCTTTTCGCGGGTTGGATTTATTATCCTACCTGTACCGTTTCTCTGCTGGGGTTCCTAGGTTAAGTAGTATTCTCAAACTATTCTTAATAATTTAATATTATTCATGCGCTCACATTTTTTTCCTCTGACAATATTTTCTTATAGTATCATATTCAGATCCTCTCCTTTAACACCGCAAATAAGTTCTCTAATCATGAATACATATATTTATTTTCCAAATGCTTTTCTTCTCTTAAATTCCAAGTGTTCCACACTATCAATTATATCATAACTATTATTTCTCTTATAGAAATTTCATCAAAAGAAAAAATTATATTTTTATCTCTTTTACTGAGCTCATTTAACTTTTATTTTTTTTATATGTGTCATTTTCACATCCGGGTGGTAACTTCGTGAAAGGAGCCCATCTATATATGGTATAGTGGAGGAATGTGGTAGATTGACATTTAAATTATTTCTAATAGATTGGTAAGCTAGATTGGAATATGTAAAATATATTTTGTTATCAGATTTCTCTCCTTTTCATTATATTCTTTTCTTTTCGTTCGAGTTATCATTTTGCATAGTTTTGCTTTCTTCACTTATCTCTAGATCATCTACACTACTAATTAATAAGTGAGCACAGAAAATATTCAATAAACTGGTAAAATAAGGCTGGTAAAAAGTAATCAGACTTAAAATATTTTGATAAAAGTATATTTTTAAGTATTTCATAAATGACAGCAATAAATATTTAGAAAAATGGTGCTTATATTTACTAATAAGGTATGTTTCCCCTTTTGTTCTTTAAAACATCCTCTAATTTCCTTGGCATGGACATTACTAAGTTTTCAATTAAAGACAATGGAATTTAATTCCAAGCAGTAAGTAATACTATCCAGAGTTGATTAATGTTATTTATGGCATATTTATGGATACATGTATCCCATAAATTCTCAATGGGGTTCAAATTCAGACTTTGAACAGGTCACTGATCCATTATTGGGAAATTTTTCTCTTCGAACCAGGCCTTCGTCTTCCGGGCAGTATGGCATGGAGCATTATACTGTTGGGAAGTTTATTCATCATTTCCAAGATCCCTCAAAGTGGGAATCAAGCCTTCTAGGATATTTGTGTAAATATCCGCGTTTATTTATACTTTGTTCGATTTTCACAAGTTTTCCAACCCCTGCGGCGGTAAAACATTCGCATACCATTATTCCCAGATTTCCTTTTGTTGTGGTTTAGAGGCATTGAGGGTCGTACTGTTCACCGGACCTCCTAATGCAAGTTGGATTGATCAGACCATAAAATTTTCGTCCAAACCGTGTTTTGATTGGCATTCGCTTATTTCATTCTTTTCCGTTTATGAGTTGCGATAAGTAAGGGAACTCGCCTACAACAATGGCTTCGAAATCCAATCTCATAGTGTGTCTGCTGACTTGAGATCCTGAAGCTGTTTGAAAATTTGCCGTGAGTTCTACAAATTATGTTTTCGTGTTCTTTAATGCTTCCATCTTTAAGGCGTAGCTATCTTTCCATCAGTTTTCGTGGTCTACCTGACCGGCCTTTCGGGAAAATGTTTCGCGTTTCCTAAACGAAGCGATAACCTTGTACACACCTCCCGTACTAATGTTAACATGTTTTCTCTTTTCCTCTCTGATGACACGTTGCGATTTTTCGCTTTCGTGCAGTTCAATAATGAATTCTTTGTTCGTTTCAGTCAATTGTTTCCTGGAAAATGAACCAAAATACGCTATGAGGCAAGTTTATATTTAAATCACATAATCACAACTTAAGCATTGATTTTCTTTTTTTTATTCTTGCGAACAAAACTTTAAGGAAAACCAAACATGAAGAAAGTACGGTTCTTAAAGTCCTAAAAATTTACAGTTTTTTTATCCAAATTAAATAATTTTTTTTATTTAAAAAAAATTAGTAATAGGGTGATTCTACGATAAGAGCGACACAGATGTTAGCGTTTGTGGCAAAGCAAGAAAAAAAACGAAATGAGCCCAATTTGACATTTTCTCATTTTAACAGTTACTAAAAGTACTGAATGGTAGGAGGCGAGTCATTTTATGGTTTTTTAATAATTTTATAAAAGACCAGGGGAGATATTTTATCCAGGGTAGAGACATGCTTTACAGGGTAGGATACAATATGGACAGGGTGGAGATTCTGAGGTAAGTTTAATGAAATAAAAGAATAAATTCAATATAAAAAATAACATTTTGTAAACTTCCTGTTTAATTCACTATTAGACTTATAATTTTGTACAGTCTTGACTGAAAATTAAAGATTACAAAGTATAGAAAACTTTATGAACTGTGCCTACGGAAGAAAGTTAGATATTGAAAATATAATGAATAATAAAATTAAGTATTCTCCTCAGCAGAACTAAAAAATAAGTATTCAAATCCGTTTACAACAATACTTATGATTTTTGTGTAGTCTGTTAGGCAACTATGGGCAACATAAGAATAACATAATAAAATATTAACTCTATAGGCTGAATACTACACAACAATAAAAATTTATAAATTTTGTTTTCAAAATTTATTCTTCGGATGTACGAAAATTTGTTATGCACGCTCAAAGACATTGATAATACCCCTAGATTTGGAGTTGGAAGTTCCTCTTCGGGATGTAAAGGGTTGCGGTTCCTCTCCTAACTCTGGTTATGATTTATATATATATATATATACAAACATCCCCAACATGAAGACGCGATTAATTAAAGGAATACAAGAGATTGCCAATTTGGAAATGGCTGCAATCTTGGTTGCAGAAACAACTTAATGTCTTCATTTTTAGTTGATTAGGGAGAAATGTGCTCCCTACAACTTGATGTATACGCAGTGTACCAGGAAAAGTTTTAATGTTTTTACCTGCTGCAAGAAGAATGTTTTCTTTTTGCATTATTTCAGAGTCGTCGATCGTCAATACTTTAATGTTAGGGCAATGCTTCTGAACTGCATTTGATAAATCGCTCAACGAAGATATGTCATTACCGCTACCAACGAGCCTGTCAGCAGTTCTCTTACAAACTGCGCCAACCCCATCGGGTGGTCCTTTCCCGTGACCCGCCTCATGATAATTCCATGTGAAATTCACCAGGTTAGAATAGAATTTCTTTAAATTAGTCGCCAATAGATAGAACATGGTTTTGTTGCGGTACTGGGTGACCGGTCCATCACTCCAAAAATGTAAATTTTTAACAGTGGCAGGCAGCGTATCCAGGATAGGCTGTAAATGAGCCCAAATAGCTGGAGGAGAATGTGACAAGTTTGTTGACATAGTACAATAGCATGTAGTCTTTACTTCTGCTTCTGCGTTGTCTTTAGTGTAAGTAACTACGGTGTGGAGAGTAATTTGTTGTCTCGAACCTCCAAAATGAAAAGCCTGAATCTCTTCAGCATATTTAGTTTGGTAATTTTCACTAAAGTCCATATGAATTATGGCATCTGTTTCTGTAAGATTATGCTTTTTTCTTTTAAATGCATTGTACTGGTGTACAATATTCACGTTGTGCTGATGAAACTTTCCTAAACTCGTTTCGAACTGCAAAATCACATCACGGGGATGTATCTGAATTGTCTTTTTTATGCATTTAGTCACTTTGCGTATCTTTTTAGTTTTGGGATCAGTCATATTAGTAGAGATAGACTCCCACTGTTTGTGTAATATTAAAACAGAATTATCAAATTCTTTATACTCCAGCCTTTTGTTTTTGCAGATTAGACACTCGCGTAAAAGACATTTTTCACTGTATTTATTGCAGCAAATTTGATTTAGAAGACTATGATGGTTCGGAACTGATGTGATCTTTGCTTGAAATAAGGCGGCAAGCGTTAAATTCATATTGGCATGAGTTACACATAGGCACGTATCACGATTATCGCAGCGTGGTGGAATAATCCAAAATGGCCTCAGTCTACAGAAAAGGGAATAAGAAATACTAATACCTGAATCTTTCAGAAAAGATTTGTGCAAGTTGAATAATATGTCGAGTAATACACGCTTCTGTTTCCGCTCCCCGTTTTTTGTCACAAAGTCCCTTTTACCAGCACATATTCTACTATTACAGTCATCTGTTAGAAAGTTTGTGATTACCATCTTCAATTTTTCATAGTTGGCTTTAACTTTTCGCTTAGGATCCATAAATTTTATTTTGTGTTTCGGTCTTTTTAAGGGTTTTATCTCAGTATCATTCTGTAGGATCCCATATCTACTGATTAATTTTCCGCTTATCATGCTTCTGAAAACTTTTTTTTCCTTATCAGTCGAAAGAGTAGAAAAATTTTGCCTCAGTTGTTCACCCAGTACTTCACCAAACAACAGTTTCTTTTTAATTGTGTCTTTAGTACTGAAGGAATCTAACATTTTATTAATTTTTGTGTTTGGTTCTAGATTTTCTGGTGGTTTCAATCTCTGTAATCGTTTTTTGTAACGCTCAACTGTAGCTTTAAGTTTTGATATTTCCTGTTTTTGTTTTTTTATTATTTTGTATTTCAATCTCCTGGAACGATCTGATTTCTGTTTTGCTGCCTGTTTTCTCCGATCAGAATTTCTTTGCGGTGTAGGCGTCTTACTATCTGAACTTGGTGATATCGTCGGGTTATTAGAAATATCTGTGAGTGCTAGACGGTGTCGACGTTTCCTCGCCTTTTCTCTCCACATCTTTCTCGCCTTGCGTTGCTCTCTGGGGGTCATTTTGTCCACAGTCTTTATGATTCCTTTTTCTTTCTTCCTCGCATACTTCTTTCTTTCCTTTTCTTTTTGCTCTTCGTATTTTTCTGGGTTGCCCTTTATTCTTTTATATCGCAGTCTTTCTGCTTGGCGCTTTTTCTCCAGACGTTCTTCACGTATTAATCTTTTCCTGTTCGCCATGGCCTGCAACAGAATTAAATCAGCTAATTCAGCTTACCCGGTTTAAATCAAAATAAATGAGCACTTGATACATGATTGTAAATAATAATACACATTGAAGAAATATCACCCTGGTGAGCTAACTTCCTCCGAGGCTTCTTTCAACGTAAATAATTAGAGGTATATATCTCCCCTGGTCATTTTGTATCTCCCCTGGAACTTTTCAAGACAGGGGAGATATGGCAGGGTAGAGATGTTTTTAAGAAAATTTTGAAATTGTTAAAAAATCAATGCTCGTATAGAATTATATAAATTACATGGTTAATGTTTTCACGAAATGCTTTAAAGAGGCAGTAAGCTCACAATAATTAGGTAAATAATAGCTAATTACGACTTACCAGGGGAGAGATGGCGATCACCGTGCTAAACGTCCACACTGCGGAATTGCGTGACTCAAACTGACTGATGAAAGCGAAGAAACGAATCTCTCGAGGCTTATTGCCAACTTTACATCAAATGCGAGCGCTGCACGGTTTCATGTGTGCGTGCGTCACAGATTTGTGCAATACCAATAAATCAAAGTATGCCAGGGGAGGATAACCAAAAATCGTGGGACAAAAATTGTTTTGAAAATACTAAACCTTATGAAATAAATAGGTAGTACCACAACTAGAAGAATATTGCCTAGGACCACCTAGTGAGTGGCAGTTGAGATTTGGCGACGTTTAATTAAATATGGTAGAAATTAAGTTCATTTGTTAGCAAGGAAACGGTCAAGGGACAGGCCAGGGGAGATACTTTCTTCAACTTTTAATACGATTTTCATAAAAATTAAATACCTTTAACAATTGAATTATAACGCGCCCAATAGTAAATGAGGCTCTTTATCATATTATCGCATATGAAACACTGTTTTGGAAAAAGAAAGTAATTTTTTTCCGTTTGCCACTGAATGTCGCTCTTATCGTAGAATTACCCAATAACACTTTCAGTCTCGCCGGAGCCAATGATTGAAACAACTTTAAAATTTTTTTAAAAAGTTAGGATACTTGTTTAATTGGAATTTTTGGTCCACACTGCCAAGTTCAATGCAGAACTCCGATCTAGGCATTCAAAATAGATCCTTTTATATCCCTTACTTACCCCTTTTCCGTACAGGTAGAAAAAATTGGTAGGAGTGAAGTTAAAGTTCATATAAGAGTATGAAGGACGAATGTGGGTGTTGACTTTTTATTTAATCAGTAAAGTACACAATAATGGAAGACCCCATTGTTCAGTTTCTTTCGTTCAATTATCCTTTTTATCGTACCTTTAAAAAATGTTTTCCGTTTTTCCTTTTTAAGCTTATCAAACTTGTCTCTTACTTCCAAATAATTTTTTCGTGCCATATTATATTTTCTTCTATAGAACTAAACAAGTTAAGAAAACTTCCGCAATAGAAGAATAAGAACAGCTGTACTGCTTTTGGGGAGTTGTATCGAGGACAATTGAGTTTGGATCGACGTTTTCATCAGAATCCGTTAACTTTGGATTGGAAAAGCGAAAGCATTGAACCATATAGATATAGATACCGTTTTCTTAAGCACTCAATAGGAGAATGAATATTTCAAATTCTGAGTTCTTTGCTAGCTTCTCTTGCTAAATTACATTTTTTCCTCCATATGTGGAACAACCCATAGTTGTAGGAGAAAAATGATACAACTTTACATTCATTCTCTTCCTTTCTAGATTTCCCGTAATAAGAAACAATGCACCGCAACCCGACTTTCGGCTCATTTCAACAAATTTATTATATAAAAAAAAAAACAAAAAGACATATATATCAATCCAAATCTAATGCTTACTTCTATAAAATATAAAAAAATAGTACAAATGTTCAATGCACGAGTACGTACATTTATTGTAAAATAAACTGAAATCGAAATCGTAAATTCTCAAATTTTCAAATATTTTCCGCATCAAACAAAAGCCAGGACAGGAATGAAAAATTCTCAAGAGATCCTCGTAAACAACTTATGTATGTAGCGGGTGTTTTTGTAGCACAAATCTACTAAAGAATACTTTTACGTGACCTACGCTCCAAGGACAAACCTACGAAAAACGTAAAAGTACGTTTCCCCATGCAATGTGTTAATGTGAGTCAAAATTTACGGTCCTATGACCGAATAATGAATCCGATAATTTTTTTAATTATTTCAGCTTAAGAACACCCTTAGTTATCATTTGGTTTTTCAACTATGATCGATGCTTTTCTGCCTGACTATGTTGTAACAAAGTTTCTGTTAGATATTAGTAACAGAGTGTCGAGATACACTCAAGTATAGCTAAAGCAAGCAAATATATATATTTCCGATATTTGTTGAGAACATTTTGTTTGTTTGTACCATGTACCCTTCCCCGTTCATATAATATTTTTGTTGCCAGATCTTTTATTTCACTTATTTGGCATACATATATGAAACACTCTGTATATTAATGAGATCCTGAAAAGAAAGCGGCTGAAGGCAAAAGACGACTGTCAATACTTTTAACGGTTACGTCTACATAAAAACTACGAAGAGCATTTCAGCGACAAAGATAACCAATTAAGAGCAACTCTTCAATTCGGTCCTGTGGAACGGGATGCTAGTGCACATAGTGAACAATAGTTCATGCAAAAAAGATCGCTTATCCGTTTTTTAATGAGTAGTTGTAAAAAAAAAAACAAAAACAAAAAGTATTTTCTGAGATAATGAAGAACAAAATATTATACTCAGTTAAGCTTATAATAATAATAATTTTTTTTTTTATGGGAGCGGGGAAATGCTCTTAGGCACGATGTGCCGGACTCCCCAGTAAAAGCTGGGCCTACCGGCTAAAACCCCGCTCCCTTCCCCCAGAAATGCCACCCCGGAACCGTCTGTGAAACATTACTTCGGGGTGGAGTCCTATATACCCCCCTATACAGGGCCCCCCTACCCCAAAGGGCGCTCCCTGCTCGCGTCCTGCTCCTTCTGGCGAAGGATCCCCTTCACGAAAGGGCGATTCTTCGCCAGAAGTCCCTCCCCTGCAGCATAACCCCGACTACGTTATCAGGGGCCGGAACTCTTCGTCCCATCTTTCCTGCCAGGACGCCAAGGTCCTGGCCCGTACGACCCGCTGGGGCTCCCGCCCCATAACAGGCTTCTCCTGGTGGACAGCCTGTCACTCCCTGGCCAAGAGGTCAATTGGAATGACACCCGTGACCACCAACATCGTCGGTTCCGAGACCGTGTGGTAAGAGCTCGCGATGCGGAGGGCCGCACGTCGCTGCACCGAAAGCAAACGCCTGCGGTACTTCTCCCACCGCATCGCACCGGCCCAGATTTCTGCCCCGCATGACGGCCCCGGCGGTGCGGAGCAATAGACGCAGTTTGCAGGCTCTGGGACCACCAATGTTGGCCATGACCCTGCTTAGCGCCGCCTTCACCGCAGCCGTCTTGTCCGCCCTGCCTCTGATCTCGTCCCAGAAGGTGAACCTACAATCGAGGCTCACCCCCAAATACTTGATCGCGGGCTTCGTCTGGACCGACATGTCTCCCTTAGGAGGGGGATGCGCTTCTTCGTCAGAAGGACGATCTCGGTCTTGGCCAACTTGGCCAACTCCAGTCCGTGGTCGCGTAACCAGGGATCGACCCGACGCATCACCTGGTTGAGCCGCATTTGAGCCGCCGCGACATCTCTGGCGGTAATAACCGTCGACCCAAAATGGAGCCTTGGGCCGCCCCCGCCGACAGTACCCTCGTTTCCGGGCCATCCTCCGTCTCGTAGGTGAGGGTACGGTCCTTCAGGTAATCCCCCATCATCCGCAAGAGATACTGAGGAACTTTGCGTTCTAACGCATTAAGCGCATCCCCCCACCTCACCGAGTTGAAGGCGTTGCGCACATCCAGAGTGACCAGCAGGCACACCGGACGGGAGTAGTGGTTTCCGCTCTCGGTGGCCCAGGCCGCGTCGACCACCTCCTGGATAGCGTGTACCGTCGACCACGATGGACCGGGTTGAGGATTACCTAGTGCGGAGAGTTTAAGGATATTGTTGGGATTTGCCATATTCTCAAAATTTGTATCAACTTGTACGCGTTAGATTTCACAAGAATCGATCGAAACTGTTCGCAGTTCTAAAATTCTGTTTGGATTTTTGTTTTTTTTTTCGTTGCCTAAATTTTAGAAGACGGTTTACCTTGTACTGTGATTTTTACTTTAATTAGCTACGAGCAGCTATTCCGTCAAATTTTATCATTTACTAAATAAAATAATATGATAGCATAGTAATAATATTCTTGCTATAGAATGCTTCAATTAAGTTTCCTTTGGATTCTCTGTTCTGATTCAAATTGATTTAAACCTAATATTTTCACTTCACCTTAATTATTCAGTATAAGTCAAATTAAATAGTTCAGAATGCGTAAATATTTTTAATTCAACTAATTTCAGTATTTCAATTCAATATTATAGATGCGATTCACCTTAATTAATGTAACCTTACAACTGATCTATCTTTCTTCATTTAATTTAATTCAATTCATTAATAGTCTAGCTTGAATTTGTTTGCTCTTTAGTAATTTGCCTTAAGTACTTTCGCTTCCTCGAATTTGCCTTTAATAGAACAGATCTAATTTTTGAAGTATTTAATTCACGTTGTTTTTGTAAATTAGCTTTCTAATTTTTATCTTTGGAACCTTTTTATTTTATGGATAATTCTTGATTTCCGATCGCTTAGTTATTATAAATTTTTGTTTAATCGATTACGTTCTTCGTTATTTATTTCACGATTTCACAAATTTTTTCTTTCTTTTTATATTGGAACAATATTTTCTTATTTCTAAAATAGAATATATAACAATTTTCCTTAAACTTACAGTAAAACCAGGAACATTCTGTCGATTGATAACTCCTTGACTGCAGCGGATGCCTCCCTTTTATCCTTCTGGTGACTCGGGATCCTCTAGCTAGTACTGAGCGTTGTCCTTTTGCGGATTCCTTTCGACACTTTAGTTCCTTGGGGGTTGCCGGACACAGGAACGCACTTCTTCAGGTCTTGCTGAGTATTTAGTTGAACACTACACAGTTGACACTATTTAAAGGCCTTTCGTCTGTTAGCTGTTTCTCCTATCACTACTTAAGGGATCTTTTGGATGAAACTTGTTCACTAAAACTCATTTTCTGTGCCCCACGTTGGGCGCCAGTTAAACACCTGTTTTGTCAAGGAAATAAAAAAATATATTTTTTTCGTTGGCTGTGCCAACCTTTATTCACTGATTATTAATTTTAGACTAATTACAAAAATCTCTTAAGCCTACTTTATATTTTTACCTAATTCTACCTGAGCTAATTCTTGAGTGGTGCGTGTGCGTCTCGTCAGCATTAATTGAATCAGGTGAACTGCGGTCACGTTGGTCACGTTGCGTGGGCCGGTGACCTGATCGATGCATTGCGCGTAGATGATAAAATGCACTCTTAACTTGTATAAAACTTAACCTTATTTACATGAAGAATATCTAAGAGATCTACGCTTCTCATTGTTATAGGTATATATTTCGGGCCAC
The DNA here is from genome assembly GCA_963969385.1 of Philonicus albiceps. NCBI lineage: Eukaryota > Metazoa > Arthropoda > Insecta > Diptera > Asilidae > Philonicus > Philonicus albiceps. The sequence goes on along the minus strand of OZ017772.1, from coordinate 29,840,478 downwards.
TTTAGTAGTTCGCGACTCACAGAGATTATTTTCGTATTAAACTCAACCTTGAGCTACCCTCTAAATTTCTTGAAAAATTTACTATCAGTATATTGTCCTTCTTATCGAAGGCATTGGAGAGTATTATGTATAATCAAATTACTACTTCCATTGACATGCATGGACACCGTATTTAGCCGGCTTTCGCTGGACGCTCCGTGTATACCAGCGCCGTATTTAGACGGCACCCGCTGGACGCCCCGTATTTAGCCGGCATCTGCTTGATATCACACCCAGTCTGGTGCAAACTTCCACTGACTTACATATGAGCCGTTTATTTTGAAAGTGGCGTAAGTCCAAAATGTCATAAGGTCGATTTTACTTGAAAATAATATAGTAAAATCGACCTTATGACATTGTGGACTTACGCCACTTTCAAAATAAACGGCTCATATATTGCATTGACTTAATTTCACTGAGAGTAAATGTGTAACAATTCGCGGCGAGAAGCACCGTTCAGTAGCGTCACTTCGGCGGATTGGACTATGGTAAGGAGAAGGTTAATAGGTTAAATAAAATGAGTGCAATTTACTAAAAATAATTTGAAGCTGTTTTCTTAGTGAGTCATCTGAAAGGACCCAAAATATTACCTGCATTTGAAGGAGAGTACCGGAAAATTTCTGTACAGTTGTTAAGTGGGTAAAGCGTTTTCAAGAAAATGGCAACGTAGGCGATGTACTTGTTAGGGGTAAAACCCGAATCACTTCAAAAACTCAGGATAAGGTCATCGTTGATATTTACCTTTACTTTTTACTCATGTCGAATATGCTCGTCATAATTCAAAGTTTTGCACTTTCTTCCATAACGAATATACTCGTCAAAAACAGCTAACTGGTTCAGAAAAATTCGTCCGTTACCTTAGTGCAAGCAAAGGAATTGTTATTGAAGAAGAATATATACGTGTCCTTGAACACGGTTCGATGAAGATTACAAGCGGAGAAAATCAAAGTCATTTCCGCCTTGCTGAAACCTAGGTAATGGTGAAAATCAGAAGCGAAGACGTGTAAAGTGGGTTTTGGGAAAACATCGACCGTGATTGGGACAATGTGATCTTTAATCGTTAAATCGTTGATCGGTTTCGGAAAAATGGTAACTTTCATCGGAATTCTTACTGTACAAAAAAAAAAAAAAAAATATTGATATATGCTAGGATGATATATGGCAACGACAACACCGATTGCATCCTTCTACGAAACATAGAAGCCGGTTATGCACACGTTGGAAAGAGGAAAATAATATTTAGATATTTCATTGGCCATCACAATTGCCAGATGCGATTCCTATCGAAAATGTTAATGAAGCAAAAGTTCCAAGGAAAGCAAATGAAAGGAGCAGCTCATTTAAGGCGAACGCTACAAAGAATTTGGAAGGATTTGTCGACAGACTACGCGGAAAAATAAGCCAACAGTTTTCAGCGAAGATGCCTCTTAATAATCAGTGGTGAAGGCGATTGGACTGTAGAAAATTTTTGAATTGCTACATCTTTTTTTTCTATTTATTTATTTATGCTAGTAAAACTAAATCTAAAAACATAAATGAAAGATTGCTCTCGGAAACGCAGTCTATCTTATTTTTATTTTGTGACGAAAACGATCTTTTGGAAATAACTGTGCGTACCTCTATGGATAACAAAGAATTGTGCATATTATCATTGCTTGATTTTTCCAAGGTCTTTGGATGTGTCCCCAGGGTTCCATTCTTTGGCCCTTCTCTTTTTGCTTTATATAACTGATTTTTGTGATACTGTATTGGGTCCTTAGGTAGGTCATTAGCTTTATGCTAATGGTGTGCAGCTTTATTATTGTCACACAATCAGCACAATGAATATGTCAGCTGCATTAATATTGATCTGAATAGAACATCTCTGTGGGCTAAGAACACTGACCTCAAACTAAACCCTAATAAATCGAGTTGCATTATATTCTATGCATCTGATCATATTGTCTTGGACTTGCCTCCTGTCACACTTGATCATTTCATATTGCCTTATTTAATGGGCCATGTCTCCGAAATATTGAAACGAGTGTATGCAGGTCTCTGCAGAATGTAGTTATCAGTATCCATTTTGTCGACTGCTATTAAAAAAACGCTTTATCTATGGGCTGCGCCGTTTTGACAACGTCTCTTTGTTGAGAAACTTTATTTTTGGGTGATCACTTGGATCCTATTTGAACTGTAGAGCACTTCTATTTCAAGCATATTAACATATGTATAAACCCACGAGTTTGGAAATCCTTGCCACCAGGTCTGCATTATGCATCCGCTATCGACGCCTTCAAGAAATGCAGTGATATCGAACTAAGATGATTTTATATGACACCTTCTTCAAGAAATTATTTAGTTATGGTGTTTACGCAACATATTCATGATTGATTATTAATAGAATTGTTTTCTGCCCGTTTTTTTATTTGTTTATCCCTCATATAGTATGAATATAGGAGATTATTGATCAAAATTTAATTCACCGTGTCTTCTAGGCAGACGGAAATTTCCTTTGAAGCCAATTTTCCAGTTTATAGATTTTATTTTACTTAATTTATTAAAATTTGTTTAAAAGAATTGTTTCCCAACTTTGTCATTAGCTTCTTTCAGCTTCTACTGACAACAATGTTTGCATCTGGGATGTGTTGACTGGAGAATGTGAGCACAAATACCGATTTCCATCGCCAATTCTTAAGGTTCAATTTGATCCTAGAAATGACACTAGGTTTCTAGTTTGCCCTATGAGGTATGCAGCAGTTCTTGTGAAAATTGGAGATACTCACCAATGTTTACCTCTAGACAGTGACGTAAGATTTTTTCAATTTTATGATCAGAGTTCATTATTATTATATTTTATAGGGTGATCTCAATATAGTGGCTTCATTCGATAGACGTGGTAGACATATTTATACAGGAAACGCAAAAGGAAAAATTCTTGTTCTTGATATAAATAATCTTGAAATAGTTGCCAGCTTTCGGATAATTGTAGGAACATCTAGTGCGACAGCTGTTAAAAGCATTGAGTTTGCAAGGCGTGGAGAGTAGGTTTTTAAATAAGTACAGATATTTCCAGAATTGACAGTTCTTTTCCAGTGCGTTTCTTGTGAACACCTCTGATCGAGTAATAAGAGTTTATGACTCCAAAGAAGTAGTAGCTTTAGGTAAAGATGGTGAGCCAGAGCCTATTCAGAAGCTTCAAGATCTTGTTAATAAGTAAGTTTTTACAGAATATTTTTTTGAGAAGAAGTAGGTAGATTTAGATTTTAAGTGTCTTGCTCTTTTTAAGGGTTTAAAATCGCGCAAGATAGGCGATGAATTAAAAGCAAAATATTGTATACGGCCCGATTTGCAAATGTAAACTAATGTTTTACTGGTAAATGCTACTGGTTTGCCACATTCTAAAAAGTGGGAAATTTCGAAAATTTCCTTGTAATCTGGATAGAACCCAAAAAAAATCTTGGTTTAATTGTCTTTCTGGTCAATTTTTTATGTAATCTACACTAGTTTTAGTCATTTTGGGGTCTTCATGGGCTCCGCCTTTTTCTACTTTGTACAAGTCAAATGTGCACTTATAAAAAAAGAAATTTCAAATTTAAAAAAACCGGTAAAAGGGGCCATTTAGGAGGGAATTCAAGGAATAAACGACGAGCAGGTCCTGTTGGTATATGTTGGAAAATCTCTCTTTGATTCACCCTATATATTAACGTTTTAAGAACAAGAAAAAAGCTTTTACAAAATCAATATCTGTTTTAGGTTCTGCAAACCAGCTTTGCTTTACAGTCTGCATTATTTATCATCATGGAATTCAAACTGAAATCTTCAAGAAGATTATTAACTTTATAGCAATTTTTATAATGATTACTATAATTCTTTTTATAAAACCTTGTAAAGGTTTTTTCTTGTATTTCAGATGTTAATATATGTAGGAATTACTTGAAAAAATGAGAGGATAAGGCGACAGGGCTCGAACCTGTGACCTTCGAATTGGGGCTTCGCTGCTCTAACCAGATGAGTTACCCTAATCAACTGAGCTACCGCTTGCCTCCGATGCCTGCCGAGCTATTTTTTTCTGGTGAGAATTCGGATAGACCAGTAGCATGTACAGTACCTGATCATTGAATTATACTCAAAATGTATTTTTCTAAAAATTCCCTGATCTGCGGGGATTTCCAATTTTTCTGGCGCCAGCCTTTTATAGTTCGTTGTCTTATGGCCTTGTGATCTATTTCCTAGGAAAAATTCTGTTTCCTATTTAGGAAAAGAAAAGATATGCAACAAAATCACTTTTTCAAAATATTTTTAACTGAACGGACGATAAGAGCAGTGTTCTTTAAAAGAGTTTTGAGTGACAAAAAAAATAGGAAAAGTTATTCAAGACTTAAATAGAAAGTGTCTTAAGGGACTAGTGCAGTCAAAAGTGGAATTGTAATTTTGTGTTAAAATAATAGTGTGTTTTTAATACAATAACAATTTTTTAGTAGAAATATGGGAAAAAAATCCGATTTGACGCCAGAAAAAAAGACAATAATATCAAACCTTTTAGACAAAGGTGGTATTACCCAGCGTAAGATTGCAGAAATTTGCAATGTGTCGCAATCTACTGTGCGACTTCAAAGAGAGAAAATTGCAGAAAAGGACGGAAAACAACTGAAAGAGACGATAGAAAAATTATAAAAATAGCGGAAGAGCACAGAAGAGCACCTATTCATTCAGTTCACGAGAAAATTATTGACGCCGGCATACCTATCTCGGTAATGACGCTGAGACGAAGGCTTAAAGAGGCTGATCTTCAATGTCGTCGACCAACGAAAAAACAAAAATTAACACCGTTGGCAAAAAAGAAGAGATTGGCTTGGGCCAAAGCACATAAACATTTTTCAGTGGATGATTGGCAGAAAGTAAACAACAAACATGTATAATTTGTTGCTAATATTATAAATTTTTAACGACAATTTTTACTTCAGGTTTGTTTTTCTGATGAGTCAATGATCGAAATTGTTGACAAGCAAACAATTTATGTTAGACAGCGACCTTCGGAAAGATTTCACCCAGATTGCATTGATCAAAGAGTCAAGTATCCTACCAAGGTAATGATTTGGTCTGCAATTTGCGGAAAAGGTTTAGGAAACCTTTATTTCGTCGAAGGAATCATGAATTCCGCCCAATATATTAAAGTAATTGACATTGTTTTCCTGCCTCAAGCGGACCAATGGTTTCAAAATAGGGATGACTTTTATTTTATGCAGGATGGCGCATCTTGCCATACAGCCAAAGCAGTGAAAAACCATCTCGCACAGAAACAAATTCAACTTTTTGACTGCCCGGCGAGTTCACCAGACATGAACCCTATTGAAAATGTCTGGAGCGTGCTAAAAAGGAAAGTTTCGGAAAAGAACATTAAAAAAAAAAAACACGAGCTTATAGAGCATATTAGAAATATATGGCTGAACGATGAGGAGGTAAAAAGAACGACGATAGCAGGTATAGAAAGCATGCCACGTCGCATAAATGAATTGTTAAAAGCCAAAGGTGGATGGACAAAATATTAATTATGTGAGAAAACCCTTCTAATGGACTTTCTATTTATGAATGTAACTGTAATGTATTGTTTCCAATAAAAATTTTATACTCTTTTAAGTGTATTTACTTTATATTGCTTCTTTTTCACAAATTTAAGGTTTGAGTATAATTCAATGATCAGGTACTGTATATATAATGCGAAATTTCTACAATGTTGTCATGTACGGACTTTAAGTGCTCTAGAAAATGTGTAATATGTACATTATTATTGGATTTCGTTAGTATTAAGCAAAACTTTCACCTTAAGGAATCTTATTGCACTAAAATTCGGATTTCAGTTTTCTTGTTAAGGATTTCTAAGCTGCGGTTTTTTGTGTATCCAGAATTTGGATTTGCATTAAATTTCAATGACTTTATTTATGCGAAACTTTAAATCTTGAACTGAACTCTTTTTAGGTTAAATCTACAATTTATCGTCATTGCAATTTGATGCTATTTTTATAAATATTAAATTTTAGCTATGAGTTATTTATGATAAATTTCAAATCTAAACAAAATCTAATTTTGTTCTGGATAGACGAAAAGGACAAAACTAATAAGACATGTCATAAGACTCGTATAAGTTTTTCAAAATTATTAATATTAACACTGAAAAATCTATTTTATATGTACCTATATACAGTGGACTACGGTAAAGTTGTGAGACATTAAAGTGTAAAATATGCAAACGTAATTAACATTTTACAACAAGTTTTTAAAAAAGAAATTATTCTAGCGAAATTCATTATCACATTAAGAATACATAGGTATATGTAAATCAGGTAATGTGTGATAAAAATAAAAACAACAAAAATAAAAGTTAGAATAGAGGTTAACAACAATTTATTTAGTTGAGTATCGGAATTATTGATCTCATGCATAAAAAGTTTATTAAATTCCAGAACGTTACTGTTGAATATGTTTATAGCGGCTAAAATCGTGCAAAGCTTGTGCATCCGAAACACAGGAGATATTTCTTTTAGGTTTTGCATTTCTATATGTTCGAGGAGGGATATTGATGTCAAGTCTAAAGAAGAAAATGTTGTCAAGTGATAACCTAAGATCTACTAAATATGGCAAATTAAAGTAATTTAATTTTTCAAAGTATTCAAGAGTATTCTCTCTAACTAATTAACTTTGTTTGTTTATTTAAGAGTATGTACATATTATTAAGAATTTAATTTAAGACGAAACCCGTCTATTATTCAATTAATATTAACCACTTCGGTAGGGCGCTCATCGGTCGCCAAACCTTGCCTATAGTCGGCACTCATAGTCCGCACGATATTTTATTACTTATACGAATCAAAAGTGTACTATAATAACTTCCACTAAGAACTTGTAAGAAGGTAACAGATTCGTAATAACTTGTTAACTGAACACAGCAATTACAAAGATAAAGAAAAAGTTTTTGACTGGTGGTCCACATCTAGATTGCTCCGTCTGGCGGCACGGACCACCGGTGGTTCACATATGAAACAAGCAGCAAATCCAACAAGCATCGTCAGAAGAATAAACAACTTATCATCTTGTGCACGCCGATTATAGAGACTTCGAGAAAGTACGCCGGGTTGAACGTGTTAAAAGTAAAAGGTTATTTTAAAAGCATACAACATTTTCATTATTAATAGAAATATCGTGTTCTGCTTGCAACAATTTTTTTTATGGTAGTAGGAAAACACGGAAGCCAACCATTTTGTCTAACCTTTTTTTCAAATTGGAAAAATTTGAAAAATATTTTAAAAGTGCACAGGTTATTTATCGGATACGTTGATAGTCTGTCTGAAGATTTTTATGTCTTCGGCATAAATTACAGAATTATTAATTATTTGCGCCACATCATTAATGGGTAATATGAAGATTAATGTGCCGAGATGACTGTTCTGTGGAACGCCGGAATGGGATACGAAGGGATTAGAAATCGTGGAATCAAAGCGAACCTTGTATTGGCGATTGTGAAGGTAGGATTTAATCCACGAAATGAGGCGGGGAGGGAAGCCAAGATTACTTAGTTTGAGAGTTATAATTTGATGAGAAATTTTACCGAAAGCTTTCCTAAAATCAGTAGCAATAACGTCAAGTTCCGCATCACTTTCCATGGATTGTAAGGTGCATGACATGCAGATGGACAAGTTGGTAGCTGTTAATCTGCCTTTAAGGAATCTGTATTGGGTAGAAGACATAATGGACTCAGTGGAATGATCTGGAGTCATAAATAAGGCTTCCGAAGAGTTAAGGAATATAGGAAGATATAGCTATTGGCTGATAGTTTGATAAATCGTTCTTGCAACCTTTTCTGTGGGTTGGGGTAGGTTAGATTGTGGTGGCTAAAATAAAGTGCACTTAAACCGCAGCTTAGGTCCATTGTAATACCATACAGGGCGACCCAGAGTCTAAATGGAAGACCACTTAATGTTGATGAATAGGCCTACTATTCCTGCGAACTGCAAGGGTTTGGCAATGACAGAGGAGGTACTTAACTCTCTCTTCCTCCTTTTCATTATGACAACTACAGAAGTCGTTAAAAGGTGCACCGAGCCTTTCGGCATGCTTGCCTATTAGGCAGTGCTTGTTGATTACCGCTACTTCACTGATGGCTTTCCAAGTGAAATAAACACGGCCGACCTGTTACGGTCAATGGTTGGCCAGATCCGCCGCTCTCGCACGTGTTTCCGCGTTTTCCTATGTCGGTGATCTTTTCGTACCATTTCTCAATCTCCAACTTACGGGAGGCTAAAGGTGCCTCTACTTGTTGCAAGATATCTGTTTTCGGTAGATTAGTCCCACGTCTAGCGAGCTCATTCGACATAACATTACTATGGACATCACTGTGCCCAGGCACCTAAATGAGGTTGATGCCAATCTCCTCAACTAGCTGGTTTAGTCGGGACGGACACTTAGCAACCATCCTCGAGGTGGTATAGACGCCAGTGAGTGATTTGATTGCGACTTGGTATCAGTAAGAATAGAAATACTGTTCAAGGGTGGTAGGGTCCGCAGTAGTTAGCTCATTGCCTCCTATATAGCCATAACATATGCCTGGAAGATACTGCAGTGGTTAGGTAATCGGAGTGATCTGTTGAGGTAATAATTTCTCGGAGTAGATACCGCTTCCAATTATGCCTTGGATCGGTTATATAAATCTGAGCAGAGTCTAATTCTTGAGGAAAGCCCTCTTCCCAGTCTCGCTTGGACGGGATGTGGCATTTGAATTTGTTATCGAAGGAGGGTTTAGGGGCAATGTAATCCATGTCAGGGGTATAAGCTTTAAGGATCCTAATGTCCATAGTCCGTACATGCCCATGGTTTTACCGAATTGAGTCTCGCGACCGATTTGACTGCAATCTGCTTCCAAAGAGTTCCACTGGAATAAAGTGGAGAAGGACATTCTGCGGTTGCTCTAAGAGCCCCTGTAATTAGTCGGGATATCATTCTCTGGATATTTTCTAAGGTATTCCGGTGCGAAGCTTTCTCCCAGGTTGGCTACCAAATTAACGCATCGTAGAACAGGATCGGCTTGATCACGGTCACGAAGAGCCAATGGGCTATGCGAGGTTACAGGCCCCACTTTTTCCCGATCACCCTTCTGCAAATAAATAGGTACCGTAGAGGTCCAGTCTCCATTCTGTGTTTCTGGGGGTGCTGGGGGATCACAAAAGAATCTGTCGAAGTTGGTTGGCCTCGGCTACTCCTTCTACACTGTTGCAGAAATTTTAAAAATTCTAAGGCTTTCTTTGTATGATCCCATTCATTGGTATACTTTCCTTGCGGTCGCGATCTCAGTGCATCATCAAGGTTTCCTCCTTGGTTTTCTGATGGGACACGAAATCCGCTTCTCCTTGTTACACGCTCTGGATTAGAGTAATATATGAATCTTTCCAAAGACAGGGTATTGAGAGAGAAGGAAGGAAGTTTTTTATTTTGATAAAGTTTATGGTTTCGAAATGTTGATTAAAAGATGGTTGCTGAAAATGTTAAACTTCAAGGAAGTGAAATCGGCACTAGAATTTTTTTTAGGAAGGCTGATTTTGAAACTGCCACTCAATGTTCCAAATTAAAAATGGCGGATCTAATTTGGCGACCAAAATTCCTCAATTTTTAGCAATTTTAATGAAAAACAATATTTAAGAATTTTTTTGGGCTATAGAATTCATATGTATTGTAATTGAAGATGGTGGACACAAAATAGATAAAAAAAGAGTTAAACTTCAAGGAATTGCCATGAAATTCAATAATCAGGGGTTTTGGAAGATGCTGCCTTCGAATCTGTTACCAAAATTTCCAAATGTCACATTTAATATGGCGACCGAAATGTCTTTACATTAAGCAATACATAATTCAAATCTACAGCATTCATTCATAATGGGTATGCAACATTTTATATTTCCAGAAACCCAACATTAACATTGCGAGAGTTTTTTGTTTTCGCATGTACAAAAATTACTTAATACTAGCTAGACCATTATTAACGCACCGTGCAAAGCCATGTAAATTAGCTAGTGAAATTATAAAATTGTTTGGGCTCAGAGATAAAGTTAGACTATGTAAACATTGTAAAGGAGTTCGCAATGAACGGAAAATAGAGGAGAGTTGTTAAGATACTAGGAATAGTCAGAGTAGGATCTTGAGATGAGATAGGAATGTCAGCTATTACGTAGAGAACGAAGATTTGTATCGTCCAAAGCAATAAAGAGGAACGGTTCTTTACGGGCTCTAAGGGGACATATTTTGAAAGGCTTTTAAATAGCTGAGTGTAAAAGAGAACAAACCTGTTATCTAAAGATAATTTGGGGACGCTTAAGATAAATAGAAAGAATGTTGGAATATAGGGAGAGATCGTCGTTATTTAATGCAGTTAAGTTTATTTTCTTACTCAGATAATGATTGTTCATAAGGATTTATACGATTTACCAAAGACCTAGGTACGCGTAGCAGGAGCGAATCGGAGCCTTTTTAAAATGCGTTGCTCGTTTTTTTGTGACCATTTTAATCAATCAATGCGTTTATATAAGGGATCAATAACATGTTTATGGTAGGGCTCTTTTGTTATTTTCCTAACTGCTTAGCAATTTATTATCCTAGTTATAAATAATTGACTTCCGTTTACTTGCACAGGACAACGTGGAAGAAATGCTGTTTTTCTGGAGATGGTGAATACATATGTGCAGGAAGCGCCAGACAGCATGCTTTGTACATTTGGGAAAAGTCAATAGGGAATTTAGTGAAAATTTTACATGGCACCAAAGGTGAATTGCTTCTAGATGTTGTGTGGCATCCTGTGCGGCCAATTATTGCTAGCATAAGTTCAGGTTTGGTTTCAATCTGGGCGCAAAACCAAGTAGAAAATTGGTCAGCATTCGCGCCAGATTTTAAAGAGCTTGATGAAAATGTAGAATATGAGGAGCGTGAGTCAGAATTTGACATTAAGGATGAAGACAAATCGGTTGATTTAAATGCCGAGGCAAAACAAGATGAAGAAATAGAAGTGGATGTGATAAAGATTGAACCTGTTGCTGCATTTTGCAGTTCTGACGAGGAAATCGAAGATGAAAATGCTTTACAGTTTTTACCTATGGCTCCTGAAGTTGAAGATCCAGAAGATGGTTGGGCTGCCCAGGAAGGGCCTGATGGCAGTGGTTCGAAAGAGAATGAAATAATGTCTGATGATGGAAGTTCAATTACTAGTCCAGCAACAAAGAAACGGAAAACACTGAACTACGACGTAAACCTCCCCGAAGCACCGATGGATGGTGAAATATTAAATCATACCAAAATTAAATTACTTAAACAATTTTTTTAGAAGCTCATCCCCTTCTTCAAACTAAAAATAATAAGGAAAAACAACCAGTGGGTGCAAAAAAAGGAGCTGGACGGCCCAAAAAATAGTTATAAGTGATTTTTGATGTATAATTCTCAACTTATAAGTTATACGAGAAAATAAAGATTTTCTTTTGCGCTATGCGTTATTTTTCACAATAACTCTGCACCACTTACTTAAACTTACTTAAATGCGAATAAATTGATGTGGAAAATTCCAATCTCGTCGTCAACAACTAATGCGCTTGACAGATCAATCTTGCTTCAATATCTTGTTTTAATATCTTGCTTCAAACCAATATGTTTTGGCTTTTAGTTGATTGCGCCATTGTTGCTGTGCTTTTTATTATAATTTTCATTATGATAATATAATAATATTTTAATTATATTATATTTATTGAATCCAAATCCAAAACTACTTACCTTAGCATTTTCTGTAGACTTGTGCGATTTTTTTTTTAATTTTATTTTATTTATTTTATTTTACAATTTAGAATTTAGTCTTAATGGTATGGGGATGTTTTTTGGCAGCAGGGGTTGGAAAACTTGTAAAGATCAAACAAGGTGTAAAAATAAACGCGGATATTTCCACAAATATCCTAGAAGAAGGCTTGATTCCCACTTTGAGGGATCTGGAAAGTGACGGATACACCTTCCAATAGGATAATGCTCCATGCCATACTCCCCGGAAGACGAAGACCTGGTTTGAAGAGAAAAATATCCCAATAATGGATCAGTGGCCTACTCAAAGTCTGAATTTGAACCTCATTTATAATTTATGGGATCACATGGATCGAGAAATCCATAAAAATCCCATAAATAAATGCTATTTATTTCTATCATGTTCTTCTTAGTATGTCACGCTTTTTCGCAAGGACCTAAAGCTTGCGATCTTGGTTTAGGCCTGGTGTGCTGCTGACCTGGCGGAGGTAGGGAAAATGCGGTGTCGCGTGCCTTAATCCCTTTGTTTATGTTTTCATATTGCTTTCCCGGTTTGTAAGGCTTTTCGTGTAGTAACTGGGGAGCGAGCTTGATTTGTAATTAAGAATATTACATTATAATTAGGTACATCGCATAGGTAAATCACACCCTCCCCCTTAGGGGGAAAAAAATTGTACTGATCAAGAAGCATTCTTGGTATACAATATTTGTTTTTGTATTTGCTTATTTTACATAATGTTTTATTACTTGTTTTCTTGTTTATATTATATGATATAAGTACATACATGCATATAATATAATTTCTTAAATGTATGTTACAATGTTATAATTGTTGGTTTGATTATATTCTGAATGATAATGCATTTGCTTATCTATCTACTTTTATATGTTACATACATCTGAGATTCATATTATATGCTTTTACATGTTTACAATTTTAATTCTATTTGTTTATTTTACCTATTCTCTTATTTTCCTTAATCTATTTTATATACAATGTGAGTTTTGTTATTAACTTTAATGATGCAATTAGTGCTTTTATGATGAAAGGGCCGTTCTATAACGGGTCTAGTTATTTTCTGTTAGTTATATTTACTAAAACTATATTTGCTATTTTTACTGTAATGGAGTACAATTTTGATTTTTTATTTTTGTTTCTTTTTTGATAATTTTAGAAGCTTTCTTGCTTGGTTTAAGGTTTTCTATACTTGAATTCCTTACTATACTGCTAATAATTATATGCAACATCAATTTTATTAGCTTTTAATTCTAAGGGTGCCTTTTTAGGAAATATTAATTTGAACGGTGTGTATCCGTGAATGGTATTTGGAATGGCATTATAACAGTATGTGTAGTATGATATCCACATACTCTAATCATCTTTATTTTCGTTCACAAAACACGTTAAATGCTCGTTTAACAATTTGTGATTTCCTTCAAGTACACCAATTGTATCTGGGTGTGTGGCAGGAATACCTGTTTGATTCTCAATATGTTACAAATTTCTGAGAATATTTTGTTTTTATACTCAGTTCCGAGTTGAATCGTGATCCGTGACTTCAGTTTTCGAGTTGTGATCTGGTATAGATCTGCGCCTGAAGAAAACTCGTCACTGATTAGTTGGAAAGTGTGCTTTACTGAAACTTGGTCGGTAAAATTAATTTTTGTGATCGTTACCCCGATTGATTGTTCTTATACCTTGTATAAAACATATATTTTTCGGCTGATCAATTTGATCGTCGCTAATTTTACCTCCTTTGAAAATTGAAATATCTGCCCCTGTATTTATGATGATAGTGCATACTGCTTTGCACATTACGACATACGCCTTTACAGTTTGCTAAAGGGAGATTTATGTTTAAAATTCTTGGGGTAGTTGATGCCTCCAACCGGTTTGTACCCATCTCTGGTTGGAATGCTTTGCATTTCTCTAATTCGTATTGTTGAACTCTTCTGCTTTGCTGGCTTGCATATTATTATTATTGCTATTATAGCTTTGTCTTTAATTTTGCTGTTATTGCTTTTGTTACCATTAAATTTATTATTACTGGAATAGTTATTCTAGCTATTTCTATCTCTGTGTGGGCAGTTTCCGGATCTGCCAAGATGATTGCTTTTATTTATTTATTTACTTATTTATTTATTTATTAACGCTTAATACAAGCTACGTACATTAAATAAATTTAAGACTAGTGCTAACCTAAGAAACTAAATTAGAGGAGGAAAAACAGAGAAAGGGAAAGGACAAGGCAGATTAGCGGAGTCTAAATTAGGTGGTGCCTGAGAGAATTTTTACTCAGGTGGAAGTTGAAGGAAGGGAGGGAGTTGGCTCTTCGAAGCATTCTTGTAAGGGGCTCAGAAAGACCGTAGTTGGTTCGATGGTAAGGAGGGCGAAAGAGAGGGGCCGAGCGGAGGTTACGGGGATTGGTGTAGATAGGGATCCGCTCAAGTAGAGAAGGACAGTCAATCTCGCTGATTAGCAGTTGATGAATGAATGTGATATTGGCAAGGTCCCGCTGCTTCCATAGAGGCTGCAAGTTAATAAGCCGAAGGCGGTTTTCGTACGGCGGAAGGTTTTGAGGGTCAGACCAGGGGAGCTCACGTAGAACGAAACGAAGGAACCTGCGTTGTACAGCCTCAATCCTGGCGATGCTAGTAGATTGGTAAGGAGACCAAACTTGGCTAACGTATTCAAGGAGAGGCCTAACGAAGGTGACAAAGAGGGATTTGGCGACGTACGGGTTGAGGAACTCCTTAGACCACCGCTTAACGAAGCCTAGCGCGGAGTTGGCTCTGGCAATCACACTGTCAATGTGTTCGCGAAAGTTAAGTTCACTATCGCAGATGACGCCTAGTTCGCGAAGAGAGGAAACAGAGGGGATAGGTTCGCCAGATAAGCGATAGACTCTGGGGGGGGGGGGGGGGAAGAGGGGCGTTTACGGGAGTAGGTGATAGATTGGCATTTGGAGATATTGAGCTCAAGAGAGTTTTTTGTGCACCAAATGCCATCTATCTATCTACCATTGTTGCTTTAGTTATTATTTCTAGTAGTGTTTTTAGGTTTCCAATTTTAAGTATGAGTATTTGCAACGGCATCTTCCCTTGTCGCAACTTTTTGAACAATCAATGTTTTTATTAGCTAACTGGAAAGATCATCAATGCGATTTGCATAATCCAAAAAATTTTATACCAATATTTTCTTGCTTCTCCCTATCATCAATGATACTAGTATTATGTTGGTCAGAAGAACGATAAAAGTTATTATAAGGCCTCGTATTGTGAAAACTGTCTCCTATGTATTGAACACTTTCAGGACACCAAGAAAAACTTTCCACAGAAACTTTAAGCATAGCAATTACGTATTGTACAGTTTTTACCATTTACCGTTATTAAATATTAACAATTTTAGTTCATTAGTTGCTATCGTGCGTTACGCAAATTTCATTACTTTAATTATTTAATTTAGCGCGACACCTTCCCGTTGCTTGGTCTTCGTTGTAGTCATCTGGGCCTGTTTCTTCATCTGGCAGTTCCTGTATTCCTGAATCGTCAACTTATTTAGTCCAGCGGGATACTTATTTTCTGTTTCTGCTGCCTTGGGTTTGAAGTTTTCCTCTGGGTTGTTGATAATGTTAGGTCGTTCGTTTTGCTCTCCCCTTGAAGCTTCCCCAGTTTTTTGAAGTTTTGGGCAAAGATGGACAAAATTATTTTGTTAGGGTCGTACCCAATGTCTTCGGGTGTTTGCAGCTTCTGTGTAGCGCTTCTTGTTACAAGGTCACGGTCGCCATGTGAGATGTTTCTGTCTAATGGATGATGAAGAGTGGAGCAGCAAATTATTCTGTTGTATTGTACCTATTCGTGCATTCTGCTACTTTAAACTTTTAAGACCGCTGGCTCACTAAGATATTTCTTCTTCAAGCAAGTAAGTGAATTCTAAGATTTTTGTGATCGCGACAATTAATAAGAGAATTAGGAATTGCCTATTTTCTATCTGAACTGTGTTTCCTATTATAAAGTTGCTTACAATTTCTCCAATGTTGTCTGCATTTCTCGACTGTGATTTACCCATTTTGGCTTTATTGTACGAGAAGGCGTATGTGCATTGACACCGATCGTCTGGAATATGTCATTGGCATATTCGCTTTCTGTGCTCGCCTTTGAACGTTTTTCATGATCTGTCAACGTTAAAGCGTCAGTCAAAGTTAACATTTTTATCAGTCAAGGTTAAAATTTTTTCACGTAATTATTAAAATTTCATACCACAATTCTGAGTCGGGGATCACATTTTAAGAACGCTTACTCCAATTTTCGGTCGTAATCATCGTACCACCAGATAGGCTGTACGTGCTATAGTGGATAACTTCGAGTTAAAATATTTACTATTGGATGTCCCTGTGCCAGTGAGGCAACGAAGGTACCGAAAATATTGCAACCGTAAGAGCTTCAGTTCGAAATAAGCCAAATCAGTTGATTCCACGCCGTTCACAGGAATTAGGAATCTCTCAAACCACACTGTGGCGAATTTTTGGTAAAGGCTTACACCCTTACTAGATCAAATTAACTTAAGAACTGAAGACGGATCATTTGAAGTACAGAAACATCTCCGATTGGGCTCTGTTAAAGTATAAAGAAATCCTGAATTTCATCGAAAATTCATCTTCAGCGATGAAACTAATTTTTGGCTTAATGGCATTGTCAATAAACAAAATATGCGTTATTGGACAGTAACAAACCCACATGTGCTTCAAGAAAGTCCAATATAACTACAAAAAGTGACCATGTGGTGTGGATTTCATGCCGCAGGTGTGACACCATCTTTTCGTCGATGAAAATGATTGCCAATGTACGGTCAATTGAGTTCGCTACCGTGCCATGTTTTGGGATTATTTTTCCCAGAATTGGATGGACTTGAAGTTAATGATATGTGGTTCTAACAAGATGGTGCCACTACCACTGCCATACATACATTAACCTATTGAAGGGAAAGTTCTGTAACCGTGTTATCTTGAGCAATGGTCTGGTCGCTCATGCGATTTAACGCCGTTGGATTCCTTTTTATGAGGCTACGTTAAGTCGTTGGTTTATGCCAACAAATATCGAACGCGAAATTGGCAACGTTCTGGCCGATATGTGTAAAAGAGTGGTGGAAAATTGGCTCCAAAAAATCGATCGCTGCAAATGTGCTTGCGGTGGTCATATGAACGAGATCGAATCCCATAGTTAAATGTAATATGTGTATTGGCACTGCACTGGAATAAACTTCAGCTCAATATTTCAATTACTATTATATGAGCTTTTTTATTATGGCGACCGTAAAATGGGCGAAGTGCGCGGAAGGTTGCGGAATAAAACACCCATTTTGATAAAACAATTTTATTATTTGCACGTGTTGTTGAACGCTATATGCGTTCATGTTGATTTGACAAAACAGACTGAATAAATGACAACCAATTTGGCAGATATAAAGGGTTTTCCAATAGGGACTTGACAACTTTGAATTCAATTTGTGAACGCACCCTTTCACTAATCATCGAACTGTCACTGTCAATTTATCCAGTAAACTTAACATTTTCATCATGGTAAAGTACACGAACGAACAACGTCTGCAAATTATAAAAATTTGCTACAGAAATTCGGAGTCGGTGACCGCTACTTTAAGAGCGTTAACTCCGATTTTCGGTCGTAATTCTCGCCCTACTGCCTGTCTACAGTAACAAGTTTAGTGCAAAAATTTGAGTCTACATATTCGTTGTGTGATGTTGCCGTTCCAGTGAGACAACGGGTTGGTCGAAGTGTCGAAAATATCGCTGCCGTTGAAACGTCCGTAGCAAATGATCCAAATCAGTCAATTCCACGGCGTTCTCAAGAGTTGGGCATCGCCCAGACCACTTTATGGGAATTTTGCGTAAGGATCTTGGTTTACACCCATACAAGATCAAGCTGACTCAAGAATTGAAGCCGATGGACGTACCTTCTCCGATTGGGCTCTGGAAAAGATGCGCCAAGATGATCAATTTCATCGCAAAATCATCTTGAGTGACGAAGCTCATTTTTGGCTCAATGGGTTCGTCAATAAGCAAAATATGCGTTATTGGTCGGGTGAAAATCCACATGTGCTTCATGAAACACCACTTCATCCACAAAAAATAACTCTTTTGTGCGGTTTGCATGTCGGCGGTGTCATAGGGCCATATTTTTTCGTCGACGATAATGATCGTCACATTACTGTGAATGGTAATCGTTATCGCGCTATGATTACCGATTATTTTTGGCCCGAATTGGAAGATATGGACTTGGACAACATGTGGTTTCAACAGGACGGTGCCAGCACACGTTACAATCGATTTATTGAAGAGTAAGTTTGATGAGCGTGTTATCTCAAGAAATGGACCAGTCGATTGGCCGCCTCATTCGTGCGATTTAACGCCTCTAGACTTTTTTCTTTGGGGCTACGTCAAGTCATTGGTCTATGGCAACAAGCCGACGACGTTGGAAGAGCTCAGAGCCAACATTGAACGCGAAATAGCAGCCGTTTCGGCCGAAATGTGTGGCCGAGTCATCGAAAATTGGGTCCAACGAATCGACCGCTGCAAACGTGCCCGCGGTGGCTATATGAACGAAGTCGAGTTCCATTCATAAATGTTTTGATTGTACTTCAACCCGATAATAAAGTTTTTGAAATATCTCAAATGGTTTGCATTTTATTTTGAAAAAAAGTTGTCAAGTCCTTATTGGAAAACCCTTCAGCTTCAACAATATGGCCGCTATCAACTGTCAAATTTCGGAAATTTGGAAGACCCTTAGTTCCCAAGCTTCCTCCTGAGACCTCCTCCACCTCCAGCGCGGTCGTGCAGCCGTCCAGCTCCCTGATCTCCAGGGAGGCTCTGGGGACCAGCTCCTTGACCGTGTTCTCTGAACCGACCGCGGATTTCTGAGCGGCCGAGAAGGCCGCCCTGGACTTGGGCGTCGGCTTCGCCAATTCGAGGAGGATCTCGCCCGTCCTGGTCTGCCGGACGGTCCTGATTTTTACCCCGCAGCTTTCGGGGTTGACTGCTCCACGGGCATAAGGACCGCCCCCGGTCTGGCCCTCCTTGCAGGGGCTTCCGACCGGGGTGGCGCCGGCGCTTTCGCACCCTGCCGGTTGCGGGGGTCTTCTTCCTTTTGGTCGGGCTAGCCTTAGCCTCTTTGCCCTTCCGGACTACCTCGGTCCAGGTCCGGGCCGGCTCCACCTTTTTCCTTTTCCTAGTTTGCGCTTCCGTCTGGAGTGGGGGGCTGGTGGCGTCTCTTTTTCCCTTCGTCTTTGGGGACCGTCTTCTTGCCGGAGCTGCTTGTAGCATGACGGGAGCCACCGGCAAGCCGTCCTTGGCCACTCTGGAGATGTTAGGTTGCTTTCTCAAGGCAGCCAACATCACCCGGATTATTTCCTTCATTTTTTCACCGTCGCCCTCCTGGTTGCCAACCCGGCTGAATCGGGGAAAGACCACCAAATCTCCCTCGTGGTGGGCGTGGCCGCTGCCGATGCGTCGCTCTGCCAGTCCCCAGAGCGACGCCACCAGCCTTCCCATCGGAGTGGCTGGCTTCGGTGGAGGCCGGACTCCACCACTGGACCCCGAGAGGTCCACGTAACTTTTGCACAGGTGCGCTCTAGCCACCGGCGTCTGAAGCACCGAAGACCGGAGCACGCGCGACTTTCTGGCGAAAGGATCGGCAGGCAGACTTCACTTCCCTTCTTCTCCCTCAAAACATCCCCCCAAGTGATTTTGTTATGCCATCCATAATTAAAGTCACAGTGGGTATAATACTTCCCACATGCAGACACGGGCTCGCCTCCCGCTACCCCTTTGCTCCATAGGGGAAAATTTAACCTCCAGCCGTCCTTTCCCCTCTTCGAACAGGCCCCGAATCACCAGCGACCTGCTTCCGAGGGTTCCGTAGACCTTCAGAAGAATCCTACCCTACACATCTCCCGGCTGACCTGAGGATCAGCGCGGATATTTTCCCTAGCTCTAGAGAGTGCTACTTCCTAAAGCCGCAGCTCCTCGGGGTTACGAATGCAGCAAAGAGGCGTGTTGGTTCCGAATCCCACAGGCAGACGTTCACCTTAACCTCCAGCTGCACTCCCTCCCCGGATCACTGCATCGTATGTGCAGGAGGATACACGGCCGTTTCTCTGCCAGGTTCGGGTGAGAACTCCGTTTGCACCGATGGATTCGGTGCCCCTATACGGCAGTAACCGAAAGTTCATCTGATTAGGAATACGATATGTGGAAGGGATAAGGCTTTCCTGATCGGAAATATTTTGGTTCTTCAAATCACGAATACTTTATGTGGTATTCCCTGATGAATATCTAACGTTCTTTTTGACATAATTAAAGAGATTAATATGTTAGATACTTATAATTATTACCTTATTAAATAAAGCCCAAATTTTAGTCTTATGATTAACCTAAGCTTTGTTGCTATTTCCCTACTGAGTTGCTGTTTAATTTTTTCTTCAAGTTATTTAATGGTAGGAATATGGCTACAGCTACATATATATATTCCTAGCGTAGTTTTTATTAGAATAGTGATACTACTTAGTATTTTTAGCGGTCTGGATACTCTACTTTAGACCATATTCGGTTATAAAAGCATAAACAACTTTTTGCTACACATGCATGCTGAAAAATGGGGAGTTTTTCAGGATTAATTAAATGAGTATACAAAAATAATTTTTATTTTGGTTTAAGTACAAAATGGTAATATGAGAACGCTTTATAAATAATTTAATGTAAATTTTTCTAAAAAAAACAAAATTATGCCAAATTTACAAAAGTCAGTATTTTATAATAATCATGTGTGTTCAAAGAAAAAAATGTACTTGTGTGCTGTCTAAAGACCCTTACCCTGCACACCGGTTACATCCTGAAAAAAAAACGCCTACGGCTTTGTTCGCATAGTATATATTTATTTATTTATAAATAATAAAAGCAATAAATAAGCCCTTTGTTTTATAAATAACTTGCCTACACTTTTATTTAATTTATGATTAATTTGTGGCATGTAAAAAATTGATCAATGGTTAAGTACATAAGTATCATGTGCCATGCTTCTTTATGATCAGGTTACCTTAGTTAAAAATTACAGTCGAATATTTATTTAAGCATATTTTTTATATGCTATTTTTTTATTACTTGGTAGCATGTGAATGTATAATTGATCCGCATTGATGACTCGAGCAGACGTTTAAATTTAAAGGGGAATTTAAAGGGTATGACTGGTATTCTGGTTATGAGCATGTTTTTTTCCGATACTTGTTACTATAGTTTTTCTACAATTTTTGCAACAAATTTAAACAGGTTTAAATTGAATCGGTCATTTTAAATACCACATAAGTAAAGTTATTTTTCGAACACACTTTTATTGTCGCGAACGCTACCTAAAAAGTAGCGTGTTATGAATCCGCGACTCATAGCAGCTGTAAATAATAAACAATGCAGACTCATAACAGCTGTTAATAATAAACAATTAATGCACATCAATCATTTTCCAAGCGAAGTAAACATTGAGGCTATTACTCTGATTAAGATTGCTCAGCTCTAATGGAGGCAAGCACTGCCTGTGAGCCTAAGACCAGCAAGTACTAGATACCAGCGCTGCTGCCGTGCACCTGCATGACACTTGAAACCCCTGGAAACAAGCGACGCTATGAACCGGGTATCGAACAAGCTGCCAGCACATGCCAGGGCGCAACCTCCACGAGCGTGAGGTTTTCCTGCTGAACAACGCCGACTCGCTGGACTCTAGTAGTATGAAAAATATGCATACAACTAAATTTGGATTTCCCAATCAATCCGGGAAGCCTAATATTGATGATCACAGGACTTTTGGAAAACGCTCGATGATCCGATTAAGTTGGAGGAGGAAGACTTTGATTTATATAAATAGGGAAGAAAACCCTAAGGACGGTAGTCGTAACTAAACAAACTGACCAGAGAGAGTCGCCCGACCAACGGTAGGGCTTCCTGGTATAATCCAATAGTAGATAGTAAATTGTCGGTATTTCTCAAAACGAATATTGTTATTAATTATAAGTTTAAGCGAAAGTAGGCTGAGTTGTGCCCCGCGATATATCTATCAATAAAAGCGAATTAGTAATCGAGTTAAGTGTTTTTGAGTGCCCTCATCTCTATCCATAGCCGTTACGTAACAGTTCGGGACTACGCGCATAACAATCCTTGGAAAACCTTAACTGGTATCTTACTATTTTATTGACCTGTAATTTTAAAAGTTGTAAAACGAGCAAAATGTCTCCAAAAATGATCGAAATTGTTCGTTTAACATTCACAGGTAATTACTTTTAATTATTGCTGTAGAAAAGTTATAATAATATAATTTATTTTATTCCGTATTTACCTAGTCTTGCCATAAATTCTGTCACACAATTTCTAATGCGCGCATTCTCAGAAATTAGCCTGGAATTGTACCGTTATGTTGCACTCTGTAACAAATGAACTGTACGGCGTAATATTCCGATCAGTTTGGTGACAGTCTTTGAATCGTAATCATGGAGTGGGGAGTAAAAGAAAATCGTATCGCTGTAATAGCACTCCATAAGTGTGGAAAAAATGCTTCTGAAATTTTGAATTTGTTGACACCGCTAAAAATAACAAAAAGATTCATTTATCGTGCCATAGAACGATTTAATGAAACCTTAGGCATAGATGATAGAGCAAGGACCGGTCGTCCACGTACCGTTAGAACAGTCAGTGCCATCAAAACTGTCCGAGAGCGCATCCGTAGAAATCCACTGCGCAAACAAAAAATTTTGTCGAGGGAGTTGGAAATCTCCACAAGATTGATGAGTAGACTCATTCGAGATGATATTCATATGAAGGCTTATCGTCGGTCAACAGCCCACATGTTGACACCACGGTTAAAGGAAATAAGATTGGAAAGATGCAAGAGTCTCTTTCTTTGGCACGCAACCAATGGTCATGAGAACATCCTCTTTACCGACGAAAAAATTTTTACTGTGGAGCAAGTTTTTAATAAACAAAATAATAAGGTTTATGCAACATCATCAGAAGAAGCTAAAAAAACGGTTTCCAGGGTGTAACGAGGCCATCATCCAGCTTCTGTAATGGTTTGGTGGGGTGTATCCCATAAAGGTGTCACAACACTCCATTTTTGCGAAAAAGGTGTCAAAACCGGTGCGGCGGTTTATCAAACCAACGTGCTGGAAGGTGTTGTGAAACCTTTATCGCAAACTCTCTTCGGTGAACAACATTGGGTCTTCCAGCAAGACTCTGCTCCTGCTCACAAAGCAAAAAGCACACAGGAGTGGCTTCGCAACAACATTCCTGATTTTATTGCAGAAGAAGATTGGGAGCCCAGATTTAAATCCGCTGGATTATGCATTAGAGAATTAGAGAACAAGGCTTGTAGAACTCCCCACCGTAATTTGGACAGTCTAAAAAATCTTTGGTTAAAGCAGCAAATGAAATGTCGTTTAATACCGTGCGTGCCGCTATAGACCAGTGGCCACAACGTTTAAAAGCTTGTATAAAAGCTTAAGGAGGTCATTTCGAGTAAAGCTTTTATTAATTAATTAACAATATCTTATTAAAATAAATTTCGTTGGAATAAACATATTATCTTTTATTGTTTAGATTTTATGCTTCTTTAAAGTTGTGACAGAATTTTTGGCACGACTGGGTAGCTTGCCTTAGCCAGCCATACTTGGGACTATCCCGAAGCTCTGTTATTAATACCTGATAGAAATTTTGCTATAATAGAAGGTCAGTTAGAAAGAACATCGATCATAGTTGAAAAACGAAGCGATAACTACAGGTGTACTAAGCTGAAATATTTAAAAAATGGTCGAATTTATTTTTGAGGAATATGCCAATATAATCTACAGTTAGGGTATAGTAAACGGAAACAAAAGTGAGGCTGTCTGTGAATACCAAAGGAAATTCCCAACCCGACGGGTACCCTAAAGAAGGATAATTTCGCGGACTTTCCAGAGGTAAAGAGAAACCGGCAGTGTAACTTCAAATAGGACGGATCCACGATCGGGAACATCGTAAGGTTCTGCCGACGTCGAAAAGCAAATAATAAGCATCGTCAGACAAACCCCTGAAGCCAGCACAAGACAAGTCGCGAGATGATTAGAAGTATCTTCATACACAGTTTGGAAGGTTATTCAACGAGGAAAGTTGCATCCATATCATCATATGCTAGTACTAGGACTCTTGGAAGAAGATTCCGAGAGAATATTGGAGTTATGCACTGGAATGCGGTATAAAAAACATGTTGTTTCTAGACCGAATTCTCGCAATGCACTATGGCTGATATCATAAAGTTCCACAACCTTCATACCTTCGGATACTAATCCATAGAGAACAAGAACGACATTACTTCAGCATAAATTCACTGTCAATTTTTGGGTTGGTATCATTGGCAATCATTTAATAGGACCATTCACTTTGCCGCAAGTGCTTAATATCCAAATTTATGCGGACTTTTTGGAGAATACATTAACTGAGCTACTCAAAGACGTCTTTCTGGATAATAAAAGGTCAATGTTTTACCAACACGATCGATCACAAGGGCATGGTGGTAACATTGTGAAGGTAAAATTAAATGAACAATTTTCTGAGCGCCTATTGGACGAAGTGGATCGATTCCTTGGCCTGCTAGATCTCCAGACCTTACTCCATTGGACCATAGACAAATTAATTAGCATAATTGGGATTACAACGAAAAAAATACGGTAGAGTCTGGCTATAATACACAGAAGCTTTAAAGAAACTATCACTTGAACGCTGAGATCCTGGAACATTAATCACCTCAGACACACGTCGCTAATACCATAGATTACCAACAATCTCAGCAGCAAGCTGGGAACGAAAATGCGTATGATCGAACTTTAGCTGAATATACTGGGCAATATTATAGTTTATAAATCCTGGAAATCGAAACTAATGACTTTGTCGATATTTATTTTTTAAAATGTCTCGCTCCCTTATTTCGAGTGTAGCACAGGAGGCGGAGAGATACTAAAATTCCTTATAGACACAGGCTCGAATAAAAATTACATTCAGTCACGGTTTGTAAAAAAATCTATTCACAACACAACTAACATTTTGTCGGTAACTCAGTTGGAGGCCAAATGAAAATCAGCCACTACACATTTCTTCACTGTTTTAATCTAAAAGAACGCAAAAAATAAATTCTTCTTTATGCTTTTGTTAGTATCATTTCATGCAATATTAGCCATCGACAGCCTTATAGATTTATTCGCTGTAAAACACAATTTTATGATTATCTAGAATTCAATCAAAGTACAAATTAAACAATATACCACATAATCAATAAACTCAATAGTTATTAGAAATGAATATGTAACCAAAAGAAAGAGAAAAATTACACGAACGACCTAGTAAAAAAGCATTATGAACTATTCGTGGACCCAGACGAAAAACTCAGCTATACTACCAAAGTGGTAAGAGAAATTCATACCACATCCATCTTTACTAAATTCTACTCAAACTCCATGTCCGTGAAGAAAATCGAAAGACAAATAAATAAGCTATTAACCGACGGGATAATTAGACTATTCAGAACTCTTATAACTGAAAATCAGTGGAGCCTTAATGCAAATGGGCAAACAAAATATTTTTTCTGTTATATACCTAAAAAGCGGTTTTCATTAAATTCCATTGAAGGAATCTGATATTGAAAAGACGGATTTTTCAATCAATAATGGAAAATATGAATTTACCAGACCATTGAAGAAATCTGATATTATATTAATTTCAGAGTAAATAATATTTGGGTTCTAAATTCGTTGAAGAACTATTTATGTGGAACTCTCAAAGTCAAAATATTTATCGACAAACAGACACCAACATATCATAATAGTAACATAACGTTGTCGATATAGAAAGTGATACTTGAAGAATACAATTACTAGTTAATCTTCAAACCAGGTGGGACTAGTGTTGTAGCCGATGCACTTCTACATAATAATAATTCTTTGCCTCAAATCAATTCAATTACAGGTACGCTATATAGTGCCAATGGTTCCCATCACGAACTAAACCCCTCAGCCCAATGCCACATAAGTGCATTTACAAAACATTTTAGTCCTGCAATAGTCAATGGATTACACATTTAAGAAAGGTTTAAAATGTCTATCCCCTTCATTTTAAGAACTACAAAATAAAATTCACTTAAACAAATATGAAGGACCTAACGTCAGAAATAAATAGTGTTTCAATAAGAAATTGAATTTTAAATAAATAAAAAGGTATAATATTTTTATGAATATCTTATATTTTTTAATGAAATTTGAAGCATATTTATTCACATTACGAAGGAAATAAAATGTCGCTTAGCTGGCCACCAAAACTCTGCTGTCATTAAAGGAATACATCTTTAATGAAACTTCGAAAGACATTTTAAAGAAAGAACTGTTGGCTTTCTCTAATTTGACGTTTAATTTCTTGTTAGAAATCTTGAATCGTCTCAGGGTGGTTCGCATCCAAACAACATATCGCAACTTAATAGCCGGTCATGTCGGACGGTTATGCACATCAAAACGATCACGTAACTTTTGCGAATCATCACATTAAAATTTTCTCCATTTTGGTAAAGATTTTCACTATTAATAGACCTTCTGCCAAAGCGTATGTCATTTTCGTAAATTTTTATATAACTGCAAAACATAGCTGATTTAACAATTACTCAGGAGCATGAAAGAACCAGAACAATGCGAAAGGGGACAAAATTTGGCTAGTACAATAGAAAGATGTTCCTAAAAATAGAACGAACGAACGAATAGCAATGCGTCACCTGCAAGAACAAATACGATAGATATCGGGCTAATCCAGAAATAGGAAAACCCTAATATCCGGAACACATTGTAGAGAAAAAGCAAGTGCTTATCGCCATATACAAATTTTCTATCATAAGTATGCGCAGGTATACTATAAGTTAATCACCGATCGCAGGGGAAACACAATATCTTTCACGCGGTGCCTAACACCGCGCAACGTGACTTCATTTCATCGACCCCGGCGCATGCACTTACCTGGCTCACCTGAAAACGGAAGACACCTGAAACCTGCTGACAATGCGTCGCGACTTACCTGTTAAGAAATCTGAAAACATGTATAATTTTTGTCATAAAATAAACTTTGTAGTTAGTTGCATTTTAGACCTCGAAGAATAAAGTCGTTTGACCTTTTTTAAAAAACCAATTTTCCCCCGGATTTCATTAACTTATATAAGTACAGTAAACCTACAGAAGTGAGTGAAAACTCACGCCGCGATACAAGAAGGAAATAGTGAAAGAAAACAAAAATAGGCTGATAACTACCGAGCCAGGAAGAATAGTCCACAAAAACCATATAAAAAATTAATAATTTTCTTTTTTAGGATACTATCAACTAGGTACGAGTATATGACTGATACAAATTATAATTGTTATTAGATTACTCTAATTTGTAAATGGGTGCATGGCAAAAATACAAACGGTCCGCCTAATCCACTATCAATATACTAGTATCATTATATGAGAAATTAGTCAATAAAATGGAAGCGAACATTTATTTAATTCGCTTAATACAAGCTACGTAACAAAAACAATTAAAGCTAGAATTAAATTAAACTTATAAGCTAGGGAAACAGCAATAAGGGAAGGCAGAATTAGATTAAGTTAAGCTAAGGAAAGGGAAAGGGGCCTAGAACAACAATTCAAGAGGAACTGTGGTGGAATTCGTTCCTGAGGGACGATTTAGAGAGATGGAAGTCGAAGGAGGGAAGGGAGTTGGCCATTCGAAGCATACGGGTGAGAGGCTCGGCAAGTCCGTAGTTGGTGCGGTGGTAAGCAGGGCGAAAGAGAGGGGCCGACATGACATAGCGGGGGTTGGTGTAGAAAGAAATCCGCTGAAGCAGAGAAGGACAATCAATCTCCCCAGAAAGCAGCTGATGGATGAATGTAATATCAGCGAGGTCTCGCCGCTTCCATAAGGGCTGCAAGTCAATAAGCATCAAGCGGTTTTCGTATGGGGGAAGATACAGGCGGTCAGACCAGGGAAGCTCACGTAAAGCAAACCGAAGGAACCTAGATTGTAGATTGGTATTAGTACAGTCAATCTGTAATGAAAAAATAGGATGTCTCCGAAAAATGACCTACCGAAATTTGACCTGATGAATTGTTAGGGGGGCATAAAATAAAGTTAATGTCAAATTCCCGAAGTCCCCCCCCCTGTTTTCGAGAAAATCCAAAAAAGTTAGAAATGCGTTTTTCTCGGAATCTATGGGTTTTGGTGAAAAATTTATTTAACAAAAAATGTAGAGGACATTATTAACTACATTTTATGTCATTGAAGTAACGTCATCCGACTTGAAATACAAAAAGTAGGTGGCGCTGAAGCATCAAAAAAGTGTTTGTTTGCTATTTTCGTTAAAAAAAAATAGTTTTTTTGCAATGTTGTAAATGAGAAAGTTGTTCGTCATAAAATCAGCTACAACTTTTATTTAAACTATTTTTTCATGAAACTTACCGTTTTCGAGCTGTAGGCGAAAAGATGCAACTCGAAAACAGGGGGGGGGGGGGGGACTTCGGGAATTTGACATTAACTTTATTATATGGCCCCCTAACGATTCATCAGGTCAAATTTCGGTAGGTCATTTTTCGGAGACTCACTTACAGATTGACTGTACTATATGGATACCAAACTTGGCAAGCGTACTCGAGGAGAGGCCTGACGAAGGAGACGTAGAGGGATTTGGCTACATAGGTATCAAGGAACTCCTTAGACCAGCGCTTAACAAAGCCAAGTGCAGAGTTGGCTCTAGCAACCACACTGTCAATGTGATCACGAAAATTAAGTTCGCTATCACAAATGACACCAAGGTCGCGAAGAGAGGAAACATAGGGGATAGTTTCATCAGATAACTGGTAAACTCTGGGGGGAGAGGAAGGGCGTCTGCGGGAAAAAGTAATAGATTGGCATTTGGAAACATTAAGCGCAAGAGAGTTTTTGTGGCACCATATATTAATGTTGGCAAGGTCGTCTTGAAGGAGTCGTGAGTCCGTGGGAGAAGATATCCGTTTAGTGATTTTCATGTCGTCGGCGTAGATAAAAAGATCCGAGTGCTTAATAATACACTCAACATCATTAAACATAACATCATAACATAAATCGTTATGTTAGTGCAGTCCTCTTATCTTTGCAATGAAGTAGCCCAAATGAGAAACAACATTTATAGACTAAAACCAAATTTTATAGAAAGCACTTGGAAGTAGTAGATCGCAGGAAACCTTGACTCCGCGATTCCACGAGAATTAACATTACTGCAACGTTAAGGGAAGAAAAATTGTCATCAACTTCTATATAGCCAGCAGCTGAAGAACCTGTAAGAACCGCAGCATCTAAACCATCTCAGATCAATCAAATACTTTGTTTTGAATGCTAAACGAGGACGCAAGACGGACAAGGGAAAGAGTTAACGGAACAATTTGCAAAAATCTACAATTTTGCGTCACATTAACAGGTAACGGACCGCCACACACGAACAGCCCAAATATGCTGACGCTGTCGGGGGCCACCGTGAGAATCATGGCCTCAGCGTACCCCTTATGCGAGGTAGGTATAGCTTTTAAGTAATTCACTTCACTGCAAACTTCACACTTTTTTAACTTCAGACGATAAAGCCAACAGAAAATATATTTTTTTTTAATCTTATATAAAATAAAAAACTTAATTTATGCAAGCTGAGTAACCTGGTTTCACTCGGTGTATCTTAAAAATTATTTAGTTAAAGACTTTAAAGGCTCAAATTTGACTTTGCCAATTTGAATTATTATTTTTTTATTATCTAAATTAGTGAATAGCTCACTAAGTGATAAATTTAATTGAAATCCTAACATAATACAATACATTGTGGTTGCCATACTGGATTCCCTATCTTGAATTTACGAATTTTTATAACAGTTTTACATTTGCATTTACATTTAGAAGATTAAGATACTAAGCATTTTTATATTATATTTTTTTTTTTTTGATAAAACATTTTATTTACTTTAGATGGTCAGACATAAAGATTGTGAGCTTTGACGTTAATATAAAATAATCTGAAATTGAGCAACTACCTTTTCGCTCAAACCAGTGTACAAGCATCGGGAATTGAATTTCAAATATTGCGAGTGTATATAAACCAATGTTAATGTTATTTTGTTTTTTGAAAAACCGAAACATCATATAATCAAATTTGAACAATTTTTATTTTAACAAATATTGTTAAATTTGTTACCATAAAAGTTAACTGTGTTTTTAATATTTTGGGAAATGATTTGATTTATGCATCACAATAGCACGAGCAATGACAAACTAAAAATAGGGTTAGCATCATATCCTTCTAAAACATAATATGACGTATGTTACAAATAGATTTCCAAAAATTGCAAGCTTATCTGCGAAAGTGTGATAGTGGCATTTGAATCGAATGTGTACAATGCTTTTCCAAACAAAATGAGTTACATTGTTTTATATTATGGGTTTACATGTGTTAATGCGCATTATACTTCCGAAAGCACTTTCATTACGCTACCGACTAATTTTCACTAGTAGACTGCTCCATCGAAGCTACCATAACTTGAAAGTACATTGTTACATTTGAGAAGCGATCGAATACTTAAATCTGCGCTGGAGGTAGATAATGTAGGCAGGACTAGTTGAACTCCGTGGCGAGGAGAACGTGAGTTTCGTTACATATTACATCCGAACTTGGATGTTTTTAAGTTTTTCAATTATTTCAAAAATGGGTTGTATGTGGTTTTGTGGTAAATCTATGATTTGTTGTCCTCTACCTATTCAAAAATAATGGTAAGTTCCATATTCTTTTTTTTTTAATTTATAGCACTAATGTTAGATATTTGGTGTATAATTACTTGCATTTAGAAAAATGGATTTTTGCTTAATGTTCATGTAGCGTTGTATATAGATTACCTTCATCATACCTATATAATAGTTCACTGCAATTAGTTTAAGGCAACAACGTATTCTAAGTTCAATTGACAATCAATCTTTTGCATTTTGTTCTTCTCAATGGTAAAATGCTAACGACCGTTATTAATTTGCTAAATAAATTTTATTTAGTTTATTACATAGTTTGTTTTAAATATGGGTTATACAACAATAACAACAACAACGTTTTTTTTTGTAAATTTTTTTTTGCAGAGCTTAAATATCATTATGCCCAGCCAAATAATCTAGTGTATTACAACAGCCTTGAGAACATTCCATATTGTGAAAGCAATTAAGTATTGGTTTTTTTTTTGTTTTATTTAACCTTCAGCTTAGTCAAAACCCTTCAGATGTTGCGGGTGGGGGGTAAGGTTCCCGCCATGTTGCAATAATAAAAGTATTCATAACAATGTGGTGGTTCCAACTGCATCACCACGGGGAAGGATCTCTGCTCTTTGTTTTCAACCTGGTCGCGGGGAGAAAAGGAACCGGGGAGAGTGGTAGAGGATAAAATAAATATATTTTCATTCACCTGACTTGTTGTTACATTCGTTACACTAAAAACTTCTAGCAGCAATTGAACTTTCTCAAAACCTCCACTTGCGCGACCGCTCGGCGATTCAGATCGAACTCTTTCTAGCTCGAATACTTGAGATTGCAGGAAATCTCGTTTTCCCGCGTTGGCTTATCAAAGAAAATCTAAACAAAACGACAGTTTATTGCGGGTGCGCGATTTGCATTACCTTACCTTAGCAAAAACATTTGACAAAACAATTGTCCAATTTCTATGAATCAAAGGAAAGAATTAATAAATAAAATAACTGTACGAACTTTATCTATCCAGACAGTCCCTTATTCTTTAGAATATCAGTAACGTTGACTTATCTAGAAAGAAATTGAGATTATTATGATTAGTTAAGCATAATTGCGATTAAAATATATTTTAAAAGTAAAAAATATCAAGATCAAGAGAAGACAAAGTTAACAAAATATAAAAATTATTGTGAAAATAAAACTCTGATATAAGTACAAAAATCATTTCTTTTATTTAAAAAATAAAAAAAAATATTTAAATAAATATATAATTGGCGCAGTAAATGGTATGATTCCTTTCCAAAGAATCAGTGATCGAACATCGAATATTAGTATCGTGTAGAAAAAGAATAATCGAAGTTGAATGAGGTAAAATATACTAATACTGTGAAAATACTGAAGAAAAATAATAAATAATATAAGTTCAGTAAGAAAATATATTAGTACTATGAAATAAATAAAAATTCAATATTGTAAAAAAAGAATAAATAATAGAAGTACAGTGAAAAATTACAATAACAAATATTTATTACTGTGATAAAAAAATATACTAAGTATTGTGAAACTGAAAAAAATAATATAAGTACAGCGAAGAAAAATTTTGTTTCATTATTGTGAAAGAACACAAAGTTCTTTGAAACAAAGAAATTTCATCAGAGAAAATAGAAGGATTATTTTTGATTCATTTCGAAATTTGGGACAAAATGAGATGGCCGAGCGGAAACCACAACTACACTTTGCAAGAATTTGTAGCTACAGTCAAAAACGTGAGAAATCTATGTGAGCTCCAGCTTCAAGGAAAAAATCCAGGGATAAGCGAAACAATGCTTCCATTGACTTGGAAGGACGTCATCTGGGACCAGGTCAAGGCTGAATTGAAATCTCAATTGAGACCTAGGAAAAGCTATAAAAAATTAATGGATGAAAGTCGTAGGTAGGCGAAGGTAGGCGACCTAAGAGAACTTTAAGATACGGGGTATAAATTTCCAACTAAATGAATTGTACGTGTTTGAAGATAACAAACCCACTAATTATAGTCCAGACAATAATGATATTACAAGATATGGTACCAGGAAGTTATAGGATAAATGTAAAAAGCGGTATGACGCTAAATTAAGTATTTAATTCTTTCGAAGATTAGGAGTATTGAATGAAGGTGATGTGCTCCATCACAATTACAGAAAAACTAAAGATTCACGAAATAATGTACATCGATTATTTTTTAAACATAATGATAACGATCAAAGAACAAGTACACTACGTGACAAAATGATGACCCACCCATAAATTGTACCTGTTTCTTAAAAAGGAGCAGGCACAGACATAAATTTTATTGCCTGTTGTAAAGACAATCTTTGAAAAATGCTAATATACATAATTATTTTTTCTTTGAAATTAATTTTGAGTAATTATCTGGTGTTTTCTAAAAATATGGTGTATCAAAATGATGCCCCGGGTAACAAATATTACTTTTAAAATCAAATGAGCGACTCGGGTACCATGATATAAATAGAGCACTCCTTGTGAAATGAATTATGATTGTGTTTTTGAAAGTTAATACGTCATCATCAGTAATAATGGGCAGTGGAAAGCAATTAAACGAGACTGGAAGAAAAATAATTTTAAATTTAGAAAAAGAAAAGCAAAGTATTTCTCATATGGTGTGAATTTTGAAGAGAAGTCTTCAAGTGATTGCAAATTTTCTGAAAGATCCCGAAAATTACGGTTCAAAGAAAAATCCTGGTCGTCCTCGTGCTGTAATCTCTAGAGAGGAGCGAGTAATTCTGTGAGAGGCGTAGTACGTTTATAGCTAGAGAAATTACAACCAGAGTTAGTTTGTGAACAAGCGTAAGGAATGTCCAGCGAATTTTGTAAAAAAATGAGAACATCCAACGAAGAAAACTCAAAGGAAAGCCGCTTTTAACGGCAAAATATAAGAAGGAAAGTTTAAAGTTTGCTCGTGAACATCTTAGGTGGAAGAAAAAATGGAGGAGAGCAATTTTTACCGACGAAAAGAAGGTTTAATTTGGATGGACCAGATGGGTGGTCATATTAATTCCATGATTTACGGAAAACGGAGTTGTTTCTGAAGGCACGATAAATGGGAGGAGGAGGAATAATGATTTGGCAGGAATAGGCTACAAATGAAAGACGAATTTACGATTGTTTTCTGGAAAAATTAAGAGCAATTTTTATATACAACTAATCGACAAAGAAATAAGGAGCCAAGAAAACTGGATAGTAAGACAAAACTTCATTTTTCAACAGAATAATGCTGTAGTTCATACCGCCAGAAGAGTGAAAGAAAGAAGAAGAAAGAGTGAATCTTCAAGAAAATGATATAGAGCTTCTGCAATGGCAATCAAGGTTTCCAGATCTTAATATTATTGAAAATGTGTGGGGTCATCTTGCAAGAACTGTTTATCAAGGAAACAGGCAATTGTCAACCATAAATGAATTGAAAAATTCTGTTCAGGAGGCTTGGAATTTAATTCCGAGAAAATATTTAAAATTATTGTTTAAATCTCTTCCAAAACGAATGGAAGAGGTAACAGATGCAAGAGGGAGTTCCACTCATTATTAAAAAGTAATAAACGTCTTTTTTTTAAAAAAAGAGCTGTCTTTTTTATTTACTGTTCTCCAAATATAACTGCTAGCTGGGTCATCATTTTGACGCACCATATTTTTAGAAAACACCAGATAATTACTGAAAATTAATTTCAAAGAAAAAATAATTATGTTTACTAGAATTTTTCAAAGTTTGTCTTTACAACATGGAATAAAATTTATGTCTGTACCTACTCCTTTTCAAGAAACAGGTAAAATTTATTTGGGTTGGTCATCATTTTGTCGCGGAGTGTATAATTCGAAAAAATTGCAAAATTTTGCACAGCGAAAAACTAATTCGGGACAATACAAACGAGACGCCTATTATAGACGAGGCGGACACTTTTCCAATAACGGTTCAATATATTATAGACAAAACATAGGTCAACAAAGAACATTTCATAACGAACCTAATTTTAATAATGGTTCAAGATAGGATAGACAAAACGCAGATTAACAAAGAATATTTAACAACGAATGCAATTTCAATAACGGTTCAAGACAATACAGGCAAGTTAATAATGCCAATAATAATAATTTCAGTGATCCCGTCTCAATGGAGGTTGATAACATCCAGGAGTTTAGTTTTTATACTTAGTGACTTACATTGAAAACACTCATCCCTATGAAGGGGAATCTGACAACACTTACATATATAAGAAGTTAAACTTTTCTTTTAATGCAGTGCACAAACACGACATTCTCTTTATGGAATTTGTTTTTTGCCGCCAGTAATAATTTTTTTAACTTCATGTTTCCGCAAGCCTAATAACAATCGCCCAGGAGGATCTCTACTTCCTGTAGTCCTTTTAACGCCAGATGTAGGTGGTTGAGGATCTCCGGAAGTGGTGTTTTCAGGAAGCCGATCATTTATTCACTCTTTGCTAATTGCATGCAGAAATAGTTTATAAGTAATTGTTGTTGTTGGGTTTAATTTTCTTAATACTTGGAAATTAAAAAGTTTAGCAAATACATGATAACCCGCTTTGTTCATTTTTTTGTTCTTCGAATAATTGAATAATAAGCAAGATATAGATCTGATCGATCACCTTCATGTACTTGTTGTAAAAAATAACACACTGTGGTTTCCAGATGTTTGGTTTAGTATTCCAATTGATGAAATGGTTTTCAATTATCTCCGCTGAATGCATCGTAGAAATCATTCGCACCTGTCTTTTTGATTGCCAGCATTGCAGAAAAATG
The DNA here is from genome assembly GCA_963969385.1 of Philonicus albiceps. Classification (NCBI taxonomy): domain Eukaryota; kingdom Metazoa; phylum Arthropoda; class Insecta; order Diptera; family Asilidae; genus Philonicus; species Philonicus albiceps. The sequence continues at coordinate 29,804,995 of OZ017772.1, read as the reverse complement.
TTCTCACGACGGCGGAAAGTAGAATCATCTCGTGTAATCCTAATATTCTTCAAGCTCTCTTTATTCTAATCTTCCTACAACACCTTATTTTTTTAGAGAATTATTTCACATATTTGTACACTATTATAATAATTATCCATGTACAAGTGGTGCCACAAATTTGTATATGGTTCTAGAAGGGTTGTGATTGTTTGCAATAATGGTTTTCCTTGTCCATATTTCCAAATTACAGATATAACCCGTGGTGGCTTCACGTGATTCGTACCATATTTTATCATTTTTGACCCGTTGTACACCTTGAACGCTAACCAGCATCTCCACGGTATTATGCTTTCATCAAGCGAGAGTTCCCTCTGAGGTGTATATATGGCCGTACACTTCGTTGTAAGGTAAAGGGTGTTTCAAATTGCGTGGTTTGTTTTTAAGAAAAAAATAAAATATATATGGCGCACTAAATTCGTCTGGGTATTTTGATATTTAAGAAGTGTGATGTATGACATTTATAAAAATGGCTTCGTACACTATAAAACAACGCTTTCAAATGATTGAATTATTTTATGAAAATCAGCGTTCTGTGAAAATTTTTTTTCTCAAAAAATCAGGTTTTCGGATGAGGCACATTTTGAACTTGGTAGCTATGTTAATAAACAAAATTGCCGTATCTGGGGTGAGGAAAATCCACGAATTATTCATGAGAAACCTATGTATCCTAAACAAGTTACTGTTACTGTTACTGGTGTGCATCAAATGGTGTAATTGGACCTTACTTCTTTGAAAATGCTGCTGGTGAAGGTGTAACTGTCAATGGTGATTGATATCGTCGGATAATAACCGAATTTTTGTGTCCTGAATTAATGAATATTGATCTAGAGGATAGTTGATTTCAACAGAAGGGGGCTCCACCTAACTTTGCACAAGAAACAATTGATTTATTGAGAGAACAATTTCCTGGACGTGTAATCTCAAGAAACGGTGATGTTAATTGGCTACCAAGATCATGTGATTTGACACCGTTAGACTATTTTCTTTGGGGTTATGTGAAAAGTCAGGTTTATAAAAACAAATCACAATTGATTCCTGCTTTGAGAAATGAAATTATGTGTGATTGTTAAGATAGAGCCTCAATTATGTCAAAATATAATTGAAAATTTTAACTTAATTTTAAAAGAGTGGACATCTATGGAGCTGCAAGAGGAAGCCATTTGGCAGATATTATTTTTCGCAAATAAATGTCATAACTGATACTTCAATTACGCAATTTGAAACACCCTTTATGTAAGAATTGAGAAAATATCGGCGATTGTATTGTCGGATCGAACCAATATTCGTCTCTATTATCATTACGAACTTCCTTCATGAGCAGAATCAGTCCTACAAATTTTTTTAGTTATTTCACTGTCACGTCCTTCCAGTTTACAGACTTAACCCTGCCTTTAACACGAGATTTAGTTTGCTCATGGCAACTATTCGTTCTATCTACCATGTATTATATATATAACAGACCATCTCCTATAAACAACTTTATAATATCTCTAATATTTTCGCTATTATTAGGTAATACACGAACACCAGAATTGTCCATAAATGGCTCGATATTAGGTGGATTATTAGTATTACTCTGCTATTTCTTCATCTTTACTTTCAGAGTCGCTAAATGGTAACGGAAGCACCCGATTTCTTATGTGTACATACATATATTTCGTCGTCACTGAAATCACTGGCAAATCTTCTTCACCCGAATGTGCTGATAAATTATCGGCGAACACGTCATTATCACTCTTGTAGTTTTTAAAATCCATTTAAAATAAAGTAATTAAGGGAATCGTTAAATTTTTAAAATTTTTTAGAAAAATAGTAACAAACGGTAAGAGTGTTACGACTGAACGATTAGAAAGAACTTCCAAAATTCTGCCTGTTCTAAGACGATAAAGAAAAGAGGAAGATCGTACATCGTACAATTTTCTAATAAAAAAATAAAATATCTGGGTTCTTTTCTCTTTTAAAATTCATTTATTGCACCAGGAAATGCATACGCGTATCTGGATTTTTTTTTAGGACAAAGAGCAAGACAGGGATCTACGGTATGCCAAAACAACCTCAAGGTTGCTTACAAAGGGTTGTGCAAAATAAAATATTTATTAAATATAAAAAATAAGCATTGGTAAGTGCTTTACTAACACTTAGCGTATGTTCTGCATAAAAGGTATTAATACCCGACCCGCCGATCGGCGCCAGTCTGTGGAAAAGTATTAATACCCTTCCCCCGGACAGTTTGTTAACACCGAGACTAACTTTATGCAACAAGAGTTTAAATTTCTATGTCATTTTATCAACTCTGATGGTATCAAACCATCCTCTGAAGAAATTAAAGCCATTTCATATTTTAAACTTCCTTCAACAATTAACGATCTCAGACGATTTCTGTGCATAGTGCATCGTTCAAATTTAATTAAATAAATTTCTTACTGTGAATAAAAAGGCAGGTTCCAAAAAAATTAATTGGTCACTTAATTCGGACAAGCCCTTCGAAAACATTAAATTCCAGTTAGCTCAAATAATTCTTTTGGCTTTTCCATACATTGGCACCCATTTAAGTTTATTTATGCTTCCGACACCGCAATCGATGCTGCTTTAAATGAAAGAGTTAACAATTCTTGGCAACCTCTCGGTTTCTTTTCGACTAAATTAAGTATTGCACAAAGTACAGTGCTTATGATCTAGAATTATTAGCTGCTTACCAAGGAATTAAATACTTCCGTTACCATTTAGAAGTTAACAATTTTACTTTATTCAAGATCATAAACCTTTAATTTCGCGTTTAAAAAAATCCGGGGAAAGCTTCACCAGGCCAAGCAAGACACTTGGACTTTATCGGTTAGTTCACTATGGATATTAAACATATAGCTGGTAGTGAGACCTCATGGAAAATTCTTCTTATAAATTTTCTAAATTGCCTGTTTCTGGGTGTAGTAAACAAATTTATTGTGAAGTTAAGGATTCCCGCATTCGACCATTCATCTCGGAATCTTTTCGCTGTGAAATTTTGAATTTAATTCATAACTTATCTCATTCTAGGCTTCGCTCGACTAATAAAATGATATATTCTAAATATTTTTGGCCGTCCATTAATGAAGATATCAATAATTGGAGCCAAAGTTGCCTTTCATCTCAGAAGAATAAAATTTCTTATGGTGTTAAAAAATTGTTTGTCACTTTTTATATTTCTTCTTCACGTTTATTAATTCATATTGACATTATAAGTCCTCTTCCTCCTTTAAACGTTTTCAGGTATTGCCTCACAAATATCGACTGCTTTTCACGATGGCCTGAAGCAATACCCATGTCTGATATTATAGCTGAAACTTGTGCTAAAGTATTCTTTAGAGAATGGATTTTTCGGTTTGGAATTCTCAAAATTATAGGTGCAGTCCAAGGAAGACAGTTTGAATCTCATCTATTTAAATAGCTTTCTACATTTCTAGGTTTTAAATATAATCCCACCACTCCATATTATTCGCAATCCAACGGTTTTGTTGAAAGATAGCATATGTCCCTAAAGACTGCCATCAGATCTTATGAAACGAATTCCTGGTCTGATGCTTTACCTGCAATTTTACTTGGTTTAAGAATAGTTTTTCGAGAAGAGTTTGTTGCGACACCTGCTCAGTTGCTCTATGGGTAGATTCCCTGGGGATTTTCTCAATAAAAATTCAAAAGTTTCTCATCAAAATTTTTTCTTTAATCATTTAAAAAAGCTATTTAATAATATTCGTCCTATTCCAGAAAAGAAACATTCTAAAACAAAATTTTACAAATTCAAAGAATTAGAAATTTGTTCTCATGCTTTAGCTCGTAACGAAGTATCCAAAAGATGTTTTCAGAATTGTTATAATGGACCATTTCTCGCCGCAGAGAGACATCAACATTTTTTCACAATTAAAGTAAAAGACAAAAATATTAACATCTCTTTGAATAAATTACTTTAGCAAGAATATTATCCTGTTCCAGCTACGAGAGATTTAATCAATTTAACACAAGATAGCTCGAATCTCTTAAAGGAGCAGCCAATGCCTGTTCATCAAATAGAAATTCCTCGTCCTAGTCCAGTGTCTAGGAGGGACCTCTCAGTTTAAAGTTTACTTTTCATATGCACATTTTCTAACTCACATCATAAAAAAGTTACATTTCCTTAAAGTTTGTTTTTTGAAATCAGAATTTAATTTGATTTTCCTACCTCTTCGCTGGGAAGTGGTGTTGTGGTGGTCATCTTGTTTTTGGTTTGTATAACGACGTGAATTCCACCTCGACTTTGTCGTAAATTTGATTGGAATTTTAAAGTGTGAATAAAAAGTTTAGATGTAGTTTTTGTTTCGCTGTTCGTTGGCATGTGAGCAAAATCACTTGTAATTGTATTAGAATTAAAATACTTGCTTTGTATAAAACTTAGCCATGTCTCGAGTGTGGTAGTAGTAGCTTTTTATTAAATATTGTTTCCTTTAAAAAAATGAAAAGTCAGGCTGTGCGGTCTTTCTTATTGAATAGCATTTCATTAAAAAGTTTAATTAAAAAGATAAATAAATAAATATTTAAAATAAAATTTAAATAAATAATTTTTTTGAAAAAGTATTTAAAATTATATAGAAAGGTTTTAAAAAATAAAGAAGTTAAGAAAATCACTCAAAATTTCCCTGAAATTATTCAGAAATAGTAATCATGTCCGAGACAAATCAAATAATTTTAAATATCATAAAACACACGCGAGATGGAAACGAAAATACCAGAATTACTCAAAAACGAAATTTCCAGTTAAGAATAAGGAACTAAAACATTTTAAATCCATTTTTTTTAATGGATACGCTACAATTAAATTGGAAGACTTACTACTGATTAAGAATAATAACAAAATCATTATCATTACAGAATATGAGAACACAAAAAGCAATATCGTAGAGAATATTAGAACTTCAAAAATAAAATTGAATGCGTAGAAACTATGTTTAATACTATTAATCATAATATCAACATTATAGAAATAGGGGAGGATTAGTAAATATTCTAGGAAAAGGGTTCAAGTACATTGCAGGTACCTTAGATAGTGATGACGAAACTGAACTGAATGAAAATAATCACAAATCAATAAACAGCTTTTAGAACAGATAGAGAATATAAATATAAAAAGACAGTAAATATAAAAAGGCAGACAGTAAAGATAAAAAGACAGTAAATAATTGCAATATATAGTCATTCGTCACAACTAAAAAACGAAGTTAAATATTTTCAGTACATTTATCAGATAGACTATGATATAGATTTTTTTAAATCCCATATAGACAGCATACAACAAATAATATTGAATTGAATTATTATTATATATATATATATATATATTATATTATTTATATTATTTCATAATATTTTAACTCAAGAAAAAATAGACTAAATCTTCAATATTTATAGCTATCAAAACATAAAACATCACTGTCGCGTTTTACTTAGACCAAACTATAATAATTTACTTATTTCCAACTACTCAGATATTATCTACTCCAAAGTATTAATTAAGTCACTTCTAAATAGAGAATAAAAACATTGTACCTAGATTATAATATAGTATTTGTTGATCCAATTAAAATAACCTATAATGTAAGTGTAAAAGGCAATTTAAAAAATAAATTGGTAGAAATCGCTGTTGGATGTATAAGCAATATCATAAAATATAAGGAAGCACATTGTACAACAACATTCTTTAATGAAGCCAAACTAAAGTAAATAGTACCAGGTGTTATTATAACGAAAAATTTAAAACTCACAAATATATAACAAACCTGTAATAGTGATTAGTATTATAAATATATATATAATATATATATAATATTATTAAGTTCCATAATTGTAAAGTAGTTATTGAAAAAAAGAAATTCAAAAACTCTGAAATAACAGTTCTTGATAATATTGCATTACTACTCAATTTTATTACAAAAATTATAGAAAATAAAACTATCTCAAATATGTAATGAATTGTATCCAAAGCAAATTAAAAGTAGAGAAAGGATTAAAGAAATAGAAGAGCTAAACAAAAACAATAATTTTCTAACAAAAATTCCAACAAATAAGTTTTAGTATAGATGCTTCAATAATTATTGTAATAATAATAACTGTAACGATCTCTACGTAAAGTCAAAAAAGAAAAGTCTCGATAAATCGGTAAACATTAATTTATATTCATCGGAGCCTCAGAAAAAGAAGGGTGGAATTATAGCAGAGCCAATAGCATGCAAAATCATATAAGCATGTCCCACATATTTTTCGTTTCGAAATGTCTTTAAATTTAGTATTTCCTAGCTTTCCTTTCCTAAAGCTTCTTAGTTCTTGTTGTCGTTTTAGTTCCGGACGTTACCAGATGAAGCTTCCGTTCATAGGATCTGAGCATCCACAACTTGCAAAATCGCCGCCACAAGCGCTGAAATTATTTTACAGTCACAATTAAAACAAGTCTACGAACGTTGTCTCGATGAGTAGATAGAACTTGGTCGAACTTCCGCAACAATCGGAGCCGCACTACTACATCCCATATCACGCAGTTCTGAAAGAAAGCACTTCTACTAGTTTTTGATACGTCAGCAAAAACAACAAATGATATATCGTTAAACAATCATTTATTGAAAGGAACAACAATACAACTAAAACTTGCTGCCACACTGTTTAACTGACGGAAGCATCGCTGAACGCTGATATCGAAAGATATATCGGATGATCGAAGTCCATGCAAAGAATGTTTTACCGTATCGTCTGGCGGTACCCGAAAACCTTTGAACGTTTTAACGCATCGTCTGGCGACATCCGAAAACATTTAAACTATAAGATTATCAACTAAATACAGTGACATTTGACACATCTGTATTTCCTTATCTCGCAATTCGCACTCTTTAGGAACTGGCTACAAACAAAATTAGCCGCTAGCATACACAAAAACATTTATATACTTCTATGTACCTCATCTCTTGACAGGCGCCGACAATCATGAGGATGCGGCTAAGATACAAAATGAATTAATAAATATGCTTAAGGCAGTCGAATTCCAAAAAGCTGAGAATGCCATACTAAAAACTGTGCAGCAGCAAAAATTTATAAAGAAATATGTTGAGCACAAGAATGGAAAACTCATAAAGAAAAACAGGAAATTCCTCAGATTAAATCAATTCATGGGCAGCAATGGATTAATCAGAGTAGGTGCAAGATTAGACTACGCTGCACTGCCGTATAAAAGAAAACACCCAATCATTTTGAACAGAAATCATCATGTTACAAGTTTCAACATCCATAAAAGACTTTTGGAAACACCTCATGGAGGACCGTTACTTGTGTTAAATGCTAGCCGCAACAATTTTTGTATTTCATATAGCAGAAGAAACATTACAACACAAATACATAAATGTGCCGTTTGCGCTAGACATCGAAACACCACGTCAACTTAACTGATGGGCAATTTGCGAGCAGCCAAAGTAAACATATTCAAACCATTCTCGAAAGTTGGTATGGATTACGTCGGACCAGTAATGATCAAGTTGTCAAAATTACGAAATGCAAAATAATTAAGTCCTCCTTTTGTATATTCGTCTGCATGACAACGACGGCTGTATACATTCAAGTAGTGTCTAACTTAACACTCTTTGTCGCACTAAGACGATACACCGCTCGAAGAGGCCTGTGCACGGACACTTTCTCAGATTGCGGTACCAACATCGTTGGGAGAAAAACTCTGCTTGACAAAGAGTTTAAACAAGCAATTGCAGATTCACAATCGGACACGGTAGACCATTTATAGTCCAAGGGCATTGCGTGGCATTTTAATTCTCTTGCTTGCCTTAACTTTGGACGATTGTCAGGTACGATATCATCCTGACGACCAGTTCGTACTAACGCCTGGACAGCTTTTGATGGCCAAGCAATCAATGCCCTACCGAAACCAGAACTCGAGCCGAATCTAACTTTGTTTGAACCCTGGATATATTGCCAACAATTGGTCCAGCAATTTTAAAATAAGTGGTCAAAAGACTATTTGAAAAAGTTTCAGCATAGGCAAAAATGGTGCATCAAGAAGGAAGGAACGTGAATATAGGAGATATAATCTTTATTAAAAAAAAAATTTGTTACCAACCTATTGGCAATTGGCTAGGGTTGAAAAAGTTTATCCAAATACGGACTGCCTTGTATGAGTGGTTCAAATTCGCACCACCAGGGGATTTTGCAACGATCTACAGAGAAATTATGACCGCTACTATTCCATCAGGATACGGAGTCAACAAGTTGCATTTAAAGTCTAACTGTGTCGTTGTGGCGTAGCAAAAAATAAAGTCCCTTTTTACAACACCGTTTTCGAATTAAATTGTTTATTTAACGCTTCAAAAACATATGCTTAAATAATAAATTAAATTCTAAACAAAGACTTTGTTCTTTATTAATATAAAACTGATTGATCAAATGATAAACGTAGATTGGACCTCAATCGCGATTCTTTATTTTATAAACTGCTTCGCCGGTGTACTCGGACACCTAAAAGGTAACGTTCGAGAACGTTTGGCGGAGACGAATCTCCTGTTTGGCGAAGCAGTCGGTTCGAGCTCAGAACCTAAAGTGATGACCGGGACGAGTCGCCGGTCGTCGATGGAAAACTGACAAAAAGAAGTCCAGGAAGGGATTTCCTAGAATTCTAAATTTGAGTCTCCAAGAAAATTTGAAACCTTTTTTTATGGTCTGTTCAAACGAGGCCATCGAAATCCTGTTCCAGCTCATCGAGGAGATCTGAGAACAAGGAATTTGTTGGCGACGGTCAGATGCAACATCTGTTTTTTATTATATTGCTTTTGTAATGAGAAACCGCGATTGAGGCATGAAACGATGAGGTCCATAAAATTGTTCATTAAACATTATTTAAATCTGATTGAATTAAATTTCAATTAATACAGAGTTTTTTTTTTTAACTTATAAATAGACCTAGAATTTAACGATAAATCGTTCCTCCGGAACATGCTCCCCGCCTTGAGAGGTTGACGATCAAGATCAATATAACATTCATAAATCATTAATGGTTATTAAGTTATTAGATTAAACAAGGTTGATAAATCTTTCAAACATCTGATCTTATAAATTAATCAAATAATTCTATTCATATCATTCTTATCATCATAATCCAAATAATTTTAAATTTCAAAACTTAAAAAGACTAATAAATTGAATGTAAATTAACTAAATATAAAAAAAACAATGTCGATTGACTTAAATTCTACTTCTGATAATAATCGAAACATTTAAATCAAAGGAGTGTCATAAAAATTACTGCGGCTTTCAAATGGAAGCGGACAAAGAAGCTTGCCAGATCGCTTATGAATCGAGTTCGCTGTTTTGACAGTCGCAACACGAACGATGCCATCTTCGCCGGGGTGTACTTCGACGACTCGTGCAAGCGGCCAGTGGAAACAGGGAACAGAGAATACTCTTGTCCTTCAGCAACACCATCATGCCTTCCTTCAGCTGGACGCCGTCCTTGACCCATTTTTTGCGCATTTGGAACTCGTTCAGACAGTCGAGGCGGAAGCGAGACCAAAAATCTTGGCGGACCTTTTTCAGATGATCCCAGCAGTTGAGTCGATTAGCTGGAATATCAAGTACATCGTTTTCGGGCAAAGGATTCAGGGGTTCGCCAATCAAATGTTGTGCAGGTGACATTGCGAGCAAGTCATTAGGGTCCGAAGACATTGGATAAAGTGGCCTTGAATTTAATATCCCTTCGATTTCAACCGTTAGAGTTTCAAAGTGTTCGTATGTTAATAACAAGTCACCAATCACACGTTTCAGATGGTGCTTGAAAATTTTGACTGTTGCTTCGCATATTCCATTAAAATGTGGACTTAAAGGAGGTGCAAAATGCCAAGTGATTCGATTTTTGAGAGCAAACTGATTGACCTGATCTTTGTGAGATTCGGAATTTAAAAGTGAATAGATTTCTTGAAATTTATTGTTCGTTCCGATATAATTTGATCCGTTATCTGAAAATATATGAGCTGCTAATCCGCGCCTGCTGGTGAATCTACTAAGTGCGCCAATGAAAGCCTTGGTTGTTATCTCGCTAACAACTTCAAGATGAACAGCTTTTGTGCTCATACAAATGAAAATACAAACGTATATTTTCTCTTTTCCGCGATTTCTGAATTTCTTTTCTTTGATAAAAAATGGACCACAAAAATCCGTACCAACATATAAAAATGGTCGACTCACCTGCATACGAGATGCAGGCAAATCTCCCATGACATAATCAACGGGCTTAGCACTGAACTTGAAATATGGCATGCACTTTCGTATGAATGATCGGACCTGTTTGTGACCATCGAAAAGCCAGAATTTTTGACGCAGTAAATGAAATGTAGTCTGTACTCCCGAGTGATGATTGTTCAAATGTATTTCGCGGATGATATTGTCTGTCAAAGCATGGTAACTTGGAAGTAAAATCTGATGTTTTTGCATGTAAGAGAGATCAGATTTTTCGATCCGACCCCCAACGCGCAAAAGACCATCTTTGTCAATGAATGGTTTGAAATGTGGTATTAATCCTTTGAGTTGAATTTTGTTTTTAATACAGTGAATTTGATCATGAAAATGAGTGTTTTGGATGTTTTTTAGCAGGCGTTTTTCTGTTTTGACTATTTCGGCGACTGTAAGAAAACCACTCGGAAGCGGTTCACTTTTCAATTCGTCGTTTAATCTTTGTCTCAGCGTTCCATTTTCAACCTTATTTTTGCTTTATTTCGCGTTTTCTCTTTAAAATTTCAAAAAATCGGATGCAATAAGATAAAATTCTGAGGAGCTGAGAATAAGAGTAACGAGCAAGATAATCTTCATCGACCGAATCAATTGCAAAACAACAAGCCCTTTTCATTTCCGGTAGATCGTCTTTTGGTTCGATGATACTTCTCGGCCACTCACTCTGAGGGCCAGAGAGCCATCTGGGACCCTTTGACCAGGTCTCGTTTTTCAAGAATACGGAGGGTAGTTGACCGCGGGAAAGTGCGTCGGCGGGATTGTCGACACCTGCGACGTGACGCCAGTTTTTTATGTTGATATTTTCTTGAATGACACTAACGCCATTGGAGACAAAAGTTTGTAAAGTGTGGGGCTGTTTTTGAATCCATTGCAAAGCAATGGTTGAATCAGACCAGAAAAAAGATTTTACATTACATTTTACGGTACCAACGACCTTTTCATATAGTCGCGCCAGTGTCACTGCGGCGAGCAATTCGGCTCGCGGGATTGATGCAGGTGGCTTAACCGGACAAACCTTTGATTTGGCCGTTAATAACAATACAAAACGCCGCTTGTTCGCATTTTCCGATCTCACGTAAATACAAGCTCCGTAGCCTGTTTCGCTCGCATCACAAAACCCGTGCAATTCAAAAGTTGTGTATCCTGTTAAAAGAACTTTGCGTTTAAATTTTAAGCCGTTAATTAAATTAAGTTCGGTAATAAAATCTTGCCATTTAGTGAATAGATCTTGTGGTAGAGATTCTTTCCAATCGAGCTTCCTTTTCCATAAAAGTTGCATAATTGTTTTTGCATACAAAATTACAGGTCCGAGAAGACCGAGAGGATCGAAAATTTTTGCTATTTCGGATAAAACAGAACGTTTTGTGACTTTATCATTGAGCGAAACAGGACTGACAGAATAGCAAATACTGTCCTCTTTTGAATCCCAAGAAACGCCCAAAGTTTTTAATTGGCCGTCTTTGTGTAAAAGGAGTTTTGTATTTAACGCGTCGGCCGGAAGACCGTCGAGAATGCGCGGATCGTTTGATGCCCATTGTCGGATGTTGAAACCGCTGCGATTTAAAACCTCCGTCACTTCCTTTCGAATTTCGCGCCCTTTCGAAACTGAATCAGCGAACGTCACTAAGTCGTCAACATACATGTGCTTTTTCAAAATTTTAGCCGCGCGAGGAAAATCATGACTTTCATCCTCAGCGAGCTGATGAATTGTTCTGATGGCAAGAAAGGCCGACGATGAAACTCCAAATGTAACGGTATTTAATTGAAGTATCCTCAAATCGCCGTTAATATACCATAAAATGGGCTGTTTATCACGATCCTCCGCGCTCAACCAAACCCTGCGATACATTTTTTCAACATCGCCCATGATAACAAATTCGGGAAAACGAAATCTAATTAAATGTTCGAAAATTTGATCCTGAATGGTAGGACCGACGAGCAGGGTGTCGTTAAGAGAAAGTCCGTTTGTGGATTTGTGCGATGCATCGAACACGACTCTGACCTTAGTCGTATCGCTTGATTTTTTAAAAATTGCGTGATGAGGAAGATAGTAGCCAACCGAAGGATCACCGTCTATTACTGTTGCATGTTTGAGATCAATATATTCTTGAATGATCTTTGCATAATCATTTTTTAATTCCGGTTTTTTATCAAAGTGTTTGAAAAGTGAATTTAATCGTTTTAAGGCAGAATGGAAAGTATCACCTAAGGGTTGTGCATTTGGTTTGAAGGGCAGTCGTACTACATAACGTCCGCTTAAGTCGCGCGAAACATTCTCGACAAAATGTTTTTCGACATCTGATGGAATTGAGTTGGAAATTTTTGGAACAGTGTGAAAGGTCAATGTTTCGGCGTAATCGCTGGAATAAGAACCGACCGTCACATCGACTACCTGCTTGGAAATTGTCATCATTGAATTTAGTGCATCGATCTGGAGGGGGCACCGTCGCATCGGTAAACGCAACAACCTCGCGAGCTGTTCGCTAATGAAGTTCGTTGTTGAACCGGTGTCGAGGAGCGTACGCGCTCTCACTTTCTTTCTTTTATCATTTTCGAGCCACACAACGGCTGTGGTCATCAATTGGGCTGAAGGAGTCGGCAAAAGAGTGGTTAAACACGGGGTGATAATTTTATCGGTTAGTCATGCGTGATTTTCTTTGTTTGCAGAGAGATCGCTTCTTTCGGATTCGTTTTTGCTTTCGAATGGCCTTGAAAATTCGTTTTTTCTAAAGTCGATATGAATAAGGGTATTATGCTTCCCATTGCACATCTGACAACCCGAATACGTGCAAGGTTTTCCGCGATGATCCCTCAAACAATTCAAACACACATGTGCCCTTTTGGCGACATCAAGACGTTCTTTGGGAGTCAATTTTCTGAAAGTATCGCATTGGTACAACAGATGTTGCTTTGTTTTACACGCCGGACAGTTTCTTCCCTGATTCATAACAAAGGCACGATGTACTTTCTACTTTTGACCGGTTTTTTGCCGTTTGTTTGGGTGAAAATTGTTTTCGCAATTTTCCCGTTTCCTATTACAACCCTCGCGCATCACAATGACGTCGGCATACCGATCCAGAAAATCAAACAGCGATTGTAAAGTTGGATATGTATCGCGATTTAACCCTTCTTCCCATTTATCACGAGTGTTTTTGTGCATCTTACTTTCGATGATGCGAACGATCATCTCATTGCAGAGATTAACATTCAGTGATTTCAAGGCTGCTATGACCTGCCTTGTATCGGTGGCGAGTTTAGAAAGTCCTTCTTGGGACTCCTTTTGCTGTACAGGCGATTCGAGAAGCATGGAGAGATAACGCGAAATCAAAACACGTCTTGCTTTATATGCTTTGTTGAGCATAATTCGCGTCATTTGTTTCGAGAACTTTGATTTTTTCTTCCGCGGCTCCCGTGAGCGCGGATTTTAAATAATGGAACCTTTAAATGTTCGTCAAGTTCGGATTTTCATGAATCATGGACTTAAACGTGTCCTCGAAAGTTACCCAGTCTTCATACTGACCGCTGAATTTTGGTCGGTTTGGTTGGTAATTTTATGATGTTTTTGTACGCGCTACCGCCGTTAGATCTTTGCAACGAGTTTACAGTCGAATTTGCGAAAGAACGATTGAAGCTTGTATCTGGGTCATTGACCTTTGAATGTGAAGTTATTTTACCAGCAATATCATAATAATTGTTCTGAATGTCGTTTATGTCTGCGATCGCAGTATTTTCAGGGTCAATCAATTCAAGTTCATCTTGCAATTCCTCATAAGATTGGAAAAGAGAGGTGACACGATCAAGGCGAAGTCGCAAAACTGAATTTTCTAACTGGTTTCCATCGAAGAGATTGGTTAAAATAGTTATTTGCCCTTTTAAAGTTTTTCTTTTTTGGGCGATAAATTTTACACGTTCTTCTTTGTCGGCCATGATTTTTTAATTTATCTGCTTTAAATTATGGCGAACATGAAATTTTACCTTACTTACGAGCCTGAATATGTTCACAAAACGACAGCCTTGGAATGGAATCGGTAATCCGGCTGAAGATCGCAGCCGGGGCGATGAAGGTTGCCAGGTGATGAGTTCCAGCGATGTGTTGTGACACACACACAAATGATAAACGTAGATTGGACCTCAATCGCGATTCTTTATTTTATAAACTGCTTCGCCGGTGTACTCGGACACCTAAAAGATAACGTTCGAGAACGTTTGGCGGAGACGAATCTCCTGTTTGGCGAAGCAGTCGGTTCGAGCTCAGAACCTAAAGTGATGACCGGGACGAGTCGCCGGTTGTCGACGGAAAACTGACAAAAAGAAGTCCAGGAAGGGATTTCCTAGAATTCTAAATTTGAGTCTCCAAGAAAATTTGAAACCTTTTTTTATGGTCTGTTCAAACGAGGCCATCGAAATCCTGTTCCAGCTCATCGAGGAGATCTGAGAACAAGGAATTTGTTGGCGACGGTCAGATGCAACATCTGTTTTTTATTATATTGCTTTTGTAATGAGAAACCGCGATTGAGACATGAAACGATGAGGTCCATAAAATTGTTCATTAAACATTATTTAAATCTGATTGAATTAAATTTCAATTAATACAGAGTTTTGTTTTTTAAACTTATAAATAGATCTAGAATTTAACGATAAATCGTTCCTCCGGAACAGTCGTCATGTTCCAAGTAGTGGCGTCACCGCAAAACAACTTGTTCCGTTCATCACAAGAAAACTTAATCTTCATTAAAGCTTTTCAGATGAATACTTACGACAACTTATTCTCCGCTTGAGAAGGACCTGTACGTGGTGCCAGGCTGCGACGTAATTACTGGGCTCCTTATTAGACCAGAGGCGTGGCGTCGAGACCCTACCACTAGCACAGCAGATCAAGGTACAAGGAGTAGCAGCGTTTCTGCCTCAAACCATTTTGGGATTCACCATTTACGATGCCAACGATGCGAACATTAACGGCGGGCAAATTCATCAGGAACGCATCCACGAAAAACTTGGTGGAGCTAAAAATGCGAGCTGGTAACAACTGGGAGAAGTTTGTTAAACGCGAACGACATTTTTTCTGTGAAAGCGTATAGACCGCATAAAAAAAACGAAACAAAGAAATTACCATCAACCGGCTAGATCGTAACTAAGTCCGTCTCAGAGCTTAAGCTGCCGAGGTGATCCTGTTTCATCACTATCATAAGAGGGGGCGCAAGGTTGAACGTGCGCGTCTAAGCCGGAGGGAGAATATTAAAGAAACCTAAAAAATAATACATTTGAAAAAAGTAATACATTTCAATTATACAGGGTTTTCCATTTTTAAATTCCGAAAATAAATCAAAATAAAACACACTTAGAATTCGATTTTCGATTGAACTTTTATTTCGAAATGAAGTTTGGTTTATGCCATTATATGTGAAACACAACATCATTTAAATGGCCACCTAGGGCTTCCTCGCAGACCTTGATCCGAAACAGGTAATTTTCGATAACTTTTCGGCACATATGGGGCCGTATTTCGGCCATAACTTGACGAATGTTGTCTTTCAAGTGCTCAAGAGTTTGCGGAGAGTCGGCATAGACACGGTCTTTAGCGTAACCCCACAAAAAAAAATATAGCGGGTTTAAATCGCACGATCTCGACGGCCAATTGGCATCACCAAAACGCGAAATTATGCGTCCTTCAAATTTTGTTCGCAATATGGCCATGTTCGGTCGTGTTGTTGTTGTTAGTTCACCCAATCGACGTATGCCCGACGCATACCATGGTCACCACGCTCTAATTTTTGCACCAACTGGACTTTATATGGATGCAGGTGCAAATCCAAATTCAAAATTCGCCACAATGATGTTTTTGATAAGCCCAATTGCTGAGCACGCCGTGGAATCGAAACATTCGGGTTATTCTCCACACTGGCAGCAACAGCAGCAATATTTTCGGCCGAACGCACATTACGATGGTGCACAGGTCTCACAATATCCGCTACGGACCCAGTTTGTTCGAATTTACCCACTACATTAGCAATTGTGTGCTCTGTAGGCCGTCCATGACGACCAAAATCTGATCGTAATGCTCGATATACGCGTGCCGGAGAATCACCATTTTTGTAGTATAATTTAACAAAATTAACACGTTGTGCGATGCTAAAACGATCCATATTGTAAAATGGCAAACATTCAACTAATGATATGACGCTTTGGTTGACAGATATGTCAAACGGTTGTCAGCGCAGGGTTGTATACTTTCGGAAGCCCGAAATGGAAAACCCTGTAGTTACCGGTACCTGTATAAACAAATTGGCATCACTGCAAGAACAATTACATTGATAACAATAAATATAATTTCGGCAACTTCTTGTTCCCGCATAAGCATAAAATATAAAAAAAATCATGCACTACATATAACGCATCCTACACATTAGGCAAACATTTACGTTCCGTGAAGGCGAGAAATTAGCTTCCTTTTAGATACCTACAATTGTCAAAAGGTCTATTTGGAAGTCATTTCTGAATAAAAGACGAGCTAAATCAGTCGCTCGACCATATTTGTTCTTGGTCAGTAGATTAAGTAACACATATCTTTCGAGGTCAATTTACTTAATATTATGACAAACAGAGCAATTCTACGGCCTTAGCAACTGCCAAATTTAAGCAATTTCGGATTTAAGATTTTTTATCGCTTAGTCCTTTTGGAATATTTTGTGATATTTCTGGACTTAAAATATTTTGTAAATGATTGTGGAAATTGAATGACTTTATAAAAATGATTTATTTATTCATTTATTTACAGGATAGTCAATCTCACCGGTTAGCAGCTGATGAATGAAGATATCAGCAAGGTCCCGTCGCTTCCACCGGGGCTGTAAGTTGATCAGCAAGAGGCGGTTTTCGTAGGGGAGAAGGTTTTGATGGTCAGACCAGGGAAGGTAATAAAGCGAAGCGACGGAACCTACGCTGTACAGCCCCAATCCTATTGATTCGATTGGATTGAAATGGTGACCATACTAGGTAAGCATATTCAAAGAGAGGCCTGACGAAGGTAACAAAGAGGGATTTGGCTACGTAGGGATCAAGGAACTCCTTGGACCCACGCTTCATAAAACCAAGCATGGAGTTGGCTCTGGTAATCATGCTGTCAATGTGTTCACGAAAGTGAAAAGCAACGGCCCTAAGAGGCTTCCCTGGGGAACCCCCGAGTTGCCCACAAAAGAGTTGGAGGAAAAGGAACAGAAAAGGACTCTGTACTGGCGTTGTTCAAGATAAGACTTCATCTAGGAAATAAGGAGCTGATTGAATCCAAGGGTGTGTACTTTGAATAGAATTAATTTTTGAGAGATTTTATCAAACGCCTTGCTGAAGTCAGTAGCAATGACGTCAACTTCGTCATAATTCTCCAGAGCACACAGTATTCTAGAGACGAAGCCGGTAAGGTTGGTGGTACTCGATCTGCCCTTTAGGAAACCATGCTGGAACGGGGAAAAATCGATTTACAATGAAAGAACAAGCACCCGTAAATGATACTTTCAAAGAGTTTAAGTATGCAGGAGAATTTGACTCTTGCAATCCTTTTTATGGATGGGGATGATAAAGGAGTTTTTCCATCTGGCTGGAAAAAACCCTGGGTGATATATTGTTGAAAGAGTGAGGTCAGGGGTCCAATCAAGTGATGAGCGCACTCTTTCAGTACGGTGGCTGGAATCCGGAATACCGTCAGGGCCTGGGTATGATCATTAGGAAGGGCATAAATGGCAGTAGCAACCATTGCAGGCTGAATATTGATAGAAAAAAGGGAGGTCTGAGGACGAGAGTCCACGTAGTAGAAATAGTTAGCGTCGGACTCGGAAGTATGCTCACTGAAGGATTGACTAAAGTGATGAGCAAAGAGATTAGCTATTGCACAGGGGTCGGAAGAAAAAGTGTCTTTCAGCTTGAAAATGGAGGGGTAGCCACTGGATTTCCTTTTTATTTTAATGAATTGGTAAAAACGTTTAGGGTCGGAAATAAGGGTTGACTGCATACGATTCAGATAGTCGTGATAGGAAGATACGCTGCGTCAGAGAAAAGGGAAGCCGCAGAGAGGTAACTGGAGAAGTCGCGGTCGGAGCGAGATAGGAAATAAGACTGCCATAGTTTATTTCTCTTGTTCCAAAAGGAACGGAGTTCTTTGTTGTACCATGGGGGAGAGGAGGCATGGTCTCTCCGGGGTTGATGGGGAAAGGTTTGAGCCAGGCTAGCGAAGATTTTGATATAAAGAACATCGAGGGCTTCATCAACGGAAAACTGAGAGCCAGTTGTGATGGAATGGAGGGACGATTGGCAAAGAAGGTAATTTAATTTGCCAAAATCGCCCCTACGGAAATTGAAGTGGTAAGAAGTCTCAGAAGTAGAGTGTGCGTACTAGAGTAAGGGTGAGGAAGAGTGGAGGATGATCTTGGTCGAGGGTAGAGAGAAGATGGGTGCTACGAGAGACAACCGAATTAACAGGATCAGAGGAGAAGACCAGGTCGAGGTGTCTGCCAAGATTATTAGTTATGCCGCTAATTTGACAGAGACCAGAGTCAGAGAGGCGGTCGACAAATAAAGTCTCCTTATCACAGAGGTCGTTAAAAGGGAAGTAGTACAGATCGTCATCAGATCGAAGCCATTCAAGACGGGGGAGATTGAAGTCGCCAAGAACGATGACTTAATCATTGGACCTAAGGATGTTAAAAATGGAATCGACCACATCAGTGACAAGTTTGTAGGACTCAAATAGTTGGGAGGGGCGAATGTATGCACAGAGTATATACAGGAGTTTGCTGGTTAGTGTGATTTTGGCGCAGACAAAGTTACGTATTTCCGGTGTAATGACACTTTGAATAAGGCTGGGTTACCAGGGTAGTGGGAGCGAAGCATCACACAGTCGATCTGTGAAATTGAAAAGTGTCTGGTAAATTATGCGCGGATCTAAGTCGCATCAGCAAGGTCGGGGCCTACGGTAGATCAGTTGTTGACGCGTTGGCTTACCGTCCCAGAGGCTGTGGGTTCGAATCCCACGATAACCATGGTATTCTACTCTACGAACACAATGGGTCAATGAGTGCAATGGACAAATGTCTGAGCGCTCGAGGTTACACGTCTCGCCAACTCGAATAATAATAAGGTCGGGGGGCCCCATCAAGAAGGAGAACTGAGGATGACTGGCAAGCATCAACATTGACACGGTGAAGTATGTCTAGCCTATGCCTCGATTCCTTTTCGGTCCAAAGAGTGCCGAATCGAGAAATAGGAGTGTCAAGAGCCGAGTCGGAAATCTGAACCGAGACGGTTGAGGTAGAGCGTTGAGGGAGAGGTAACGACTGGACGATGTAAATTGAATTGTCATAATGTTAACTTAAAATTTAAATTGGAATTTGCTAAAACTTTAGTTTTTTCTTTATTTAGGTTTGGATCATAAATTGGCTATAATTTTTTGCTTGAAGTTTATATAAATTCATTTTATTTTTTTTACCGCTACTTTCAACAATCCTTGTTTCTAAAATAGTGTTTTAGATCAAAATTGTAAGTATAATTAGACCATATATAAAAACGAGTTATAAAAATAGTTAATAATACAGTACTTATTACATTTTATTTTAAAATGTTAGCAGGCTGTTAAAATTTTAAAATGTAAGAATGTTATTTTGGAAATGAAGAGGCCAGTTATTGTAGCCTTATTGAAAACTGGACAATTTTCCAATAAGAAAATAGCAAGAAAAGAGAACATGTCGGCTTCAACTGTAGAGGGAGAAAGTTAAGGGAAGTGGTTCTGATAGAGAGAGTCTTCGTCAAAACTGCCGTCGAAATGAAATTCTTCGGATCGAAATCCGATTGAAAATTCTTGGACTTTCCCTAAATCTAAAGTATGTAGCGTTCTTAAGCATGCTTTGTATCGAAGAGTGAACGATGAGTGAACAAAGAACAGATAGACTGGCTCCAAATACATTTTTTCTGGGAACCAGCCGCGAAACAGAAAACAGTAATACCTAAAAATACAATAAATAAAAATGAAACTAACTACACTTTATATTAAATAAACACAAACTCGACTACGCTACAGCACATAGATTCCAGAAATACATGCAAAATCAAGTATAAAACACCGCTCACTGGATTACACAACACAAACGTCCACCTATAATGTTAGTTGCAATCAGACTTGCTTGTTTTTGAGAAGACGGAAATTTTCAAATTTCTTTATAGCTTTGAAACAAACAAATATACATATATTATGTAATGTAATTTAATCAAGGCGTACGTATGGCTACAAATAATTAAATGAATGCTTGCTAAAAGGCCAAGAGTATGCGAAGAATAATTAAATCACTTCCCGATAAAAGATTCCAATAAGCACACGACTAAAAACATGCACCTAAAAGTAAACAAAAGCCCGTGCCATGCCATCAATGGGAAGTAGTACGAGCACAGAGTGTGCGTATCATATTACACTAAACTTCGCAGAAGGTATGGAATTTTCACAGTATTAATATACATATATGTACTTCATTCAACTTCTATTATTCTTTTTCTACACGATACTTACATTCGATTTTCGATCACTGAATTTGCACAGCATTAATATATTTTTCTTCACTCAATTCCTATTATTCTTTTTTTACACGATACTGATATTCGATGTTCGACCATTGATCACTGATTTCCTATTCTTCCTACCATTTATTGCGCCAATTATGTTTAATTTAATTAAAGAATTATTTTTAGGAATTTTCTTTAAATAAAAGAAATGATTTTTGAACTTATATCAAAGTTTTATTTTCAAAATAATTTTTACACGTTGATAATCTTCTCGTTTGATCTTGATATTTTGTATTCTTAAAATATGCAAAGCTAATCACAATTATGCTTAACTAATCATAATTGTCTTAATTTATTTCTGGGGACGGATGGATGTATCAGATTCGTACAATTATTTTATCTATTAATTCTTTATTTTGGTTTATAAAAATTGGAAAATTGCTTTGTCTAATGTTGTTGTTGAGGCAAGATAATGTAACTCGCGCGGTGAAATTGCTACGAAATTCTGTAACCAGCTCGGTCAGGGGCATACTGAGCAACTAATGTAGTAAAACACAAAAAAAAATAATTTCAATTCCAGTATATATTAATTGCAATACAGCAGAAGAACCGTGGCCTAGACCATACAGTGTGGTGAAAAACGGTTACACTCCGACTATGACCTTGAAAAACCACACATTGTCAAAGGCGCCTCTCTCTGGCACGTAATACGTAAGGAATAACAGAAGAGTAAATACCTCCAAGAGAGAGAAAGAGACTATATAAACTCAAAATAAAAGATGGAATCCCCCTAACAGCTATAAAAACGAATTTCTAATCTATACAAATTATATCTGACATGTCAAAAGGGCAGATTATATCTGTGCGCACAGGAAAAAACCATGCACATTTTTGGAGTAAGTAGTCGAAAGTTCTTTGTCAGGTCAATATTCCCCTGTGTTATCTCACAAGGTAAAACAAAAACTCGCTTCAGGCCCTGCAATAGGGAAGAGAGGATACGCTGATTAACTTGAAACACCCAAGAAAACGAAAGGGATGCAACATCGGCGATGCAGAGCAAAATATGTTTATGCTGAAAACATATTTTGGTGAAGAAGAATTTATCTAAAGTTGAAAAAGAAGGTATTGTGGTAGTCATACACTACACTGAAGGCTGTAATAAAAATACCAAAAGTACATATTACCATTTATCGTTATAAGTCAAAACTAAATGTTCTTAATTTTTAATATACGACCTGTGAATGTTCAGTGTGGGATGAAACGTGGCGTTAATGAATTACTCGTACTTGTGTATTGATGAAATACATCAAAACACAAGTACGAGTAATTCATTCAAAGAAGAAGGCAGCCACAAACGAATATATATAGGTTAGGTTAGATTTCGGTGGCTGCCAGAAAGGCACACTTAGGCCAGATGCGGCCTATTGTGATACCATGAGAAGGGGGGATGCTGTTCCCTTCCCCAAAGTTAACCCACAATTAATTAGCTTTAACGATCGCTTCAGCTCCAAGGAAGGACAAATCAGCCGCATGGCCAGGCAAGTGTGTTTTGCTTGTCAACGTCTGTTCGCAACAACTAATGAAGTTCTTTTTAGGTCCAGTTTCCCTGTAGCCAAAGGCATATCCAGCTGGTAAGTGTTATTCGATTCGGGTAAGGTAGTGCTGAGCCTAGCCAGCTCATCGGCCTTACAGTTACCGGAATATCGCTGTGTTCCGGTACCCATACGAGATGTATGAGGTCTGTTCAAAAAGTATCGCGATTTTTGAATTTCCGCGGGCTACGTATAACCGATTTTCGATTTTTTTGCGGCGTTATGTTGGTACTCATGTCCTTCACTTATGCTGATAAGCTATTTTAAATGTTCAGTTAATTTTTGACAGCTATTTTGTTTGGACGTGTTTTGGCTCGTCTACGATTTTTGCCTATTCTAAAAAGTGGAATCATCGTTCGCAAAAATAAATAAATAATAACTAATAAATTCGTAGCATTGCACTCACTTCTGTGATGCGAATTTTGCGTAAAGACCATGAAGTCATATAAAATTCAATTGGTACAGCAGCTAAAACCAGTTGACTATCCGAACCGTCTACTGTTCGCAAATTGGGCGGAAGATCGTTTGGCCGAAGATGGCGAATTTTACCGAAAAATCATCTTTTCGGACGAGGCTCATTTCCACCGCGGTGGTTATGTTAATAAGCAAAACTGTCGCATCTGGGGCACATAAAACCCGCATGTCATCGTGGAAAAGCCAATGCACTCACAACGAGTGACTGTTTGGTGCGGGTTTTCGTCCGGCGGCATCATTTTTCTTCGAAAATGACGACGGAGCCGCCGTAACCGTTAATGGTGAGCGCTATTGCGCAATGTTGGCCAATTGGTTTTTTGGGGAATTTGAAGACGAATTCTAGGACGATATTTAGTTTAAACAGGATGACTCTACGTGCCATATAGCGAACGCCACAATCGATCTTTTGCGCCCTATCTTCGGAAATCGCATAATCAGCAAAAATGGTGATGTGATTTGGCCGGCAAGAAGCTGCGATTTGCCGAAAGATAAATGTTACGCCAACAAACCACAAAGAATTCAAGACCTCAAGTACGAGATTCCAGCTGCTATTGCTGACATAAAACCCGAAACAATCGCAAATGTACTCAAAAATAGGGTAGACCGAATGGGCTACTGCCAAATCAGCTGTGGTGATCATTTGACCGAAATTGTTTTTCATAAATAAATGACATAAAACAAACTTTCAAATAAATGTTCAACCATTGAAAAATATTGAGCCGTTTTTTTTTATAACAAAAAGAAGTTCAAATTTTTTTAATTGGGCCACCCTGTACATACATATGTTAGATGTATGTATGCATGGAAGTTTGGAGCTTTCGGTTTACTTCGGCGTATATTTTCATATAAAGTTGTTCTCGACAGTGAACTGGAGTTTTGTCTGTTTTAGATAAAAAAGTTGTTCAATTTTTTTTTAATATGTACATTGTATTATACATATATATGATAAATTTCTTTAAATACACTACAAATAAAAAAAAAGTAATTCAAATGCGCAGCTTTAGTAAACAAGAAGATTTCTATTTTATTAGTTACTGGGCCTTATGCTGGTTGCCACTTCACTTTCTATGTGAAACACCTGCATTTTCGCTCTCAAATAGAGTGACATATGTCGGTATACATCGCCAAATGTAAAATTGTGCGGTATTCTCGTACTCGCTTAAAGTCGGTGTATCCGGCACCGAAGTAACAGTTTTAGTTACCATTGTTTTTAAAGTGAGTATGAAAGATGGAGAAGGAAAAAGTTTAAGTAGAAATATTTTTATATGTATTAATTAATGCTAGGTATGGTTAAAATAATTTATTTTAGACTTAAAATCTTTATATTGCTATTTTTAAATCCCTTTTTATCTGCTTTAGACGCAACATAACAACATAAAACTTTTTTATTGTGTTGGTATTGTTGCTCAGTGGTGTAGAATGTTGTTATGTTACGTAGATACAGGCAAAATGGCAAAATGCAATGTGTGATTTACAATAGATTTGTATTGCATAGCTTCAGGCTTCAGGCTATGCACGACGTGTACGCATGCAAATGTAGTACATATTCGTCGCTTTGCCATTTTACTGTTTTCGCATGATCGGTTTCCATTGTAGTTCTGGACAGAATTATTTTGAGTAATTAAAACCAAAACTAATAAATTCGTAGCATTGAATTTGTCATCGTTAAAACATTTCGTTATTCTTCAAACACATTTCGATTTTAATGTAAGGATATTTTTGTGATTGTAAGCAAAATGTTTGCCAAATCTTTATAATGTTTTTTCTTTTTTTGAAATATTTTATGAGAATAGCATATGCCGGTGATTTTTGCGGCTCAAACTATTTTTTTATAAATCTATTATGTCATTTGAATTCAATTTTAACAAATAATAATTCAATAATTGCACAATTTAAATAGATATTATGTGTAATTCAATTTTTTATTATAATAACTATTATCGATTAAAGTACGTAATAACTTTAGTTTATAAATCAAAATTATTCAATTAACTTCAATAAAGTTTGATTCCAAAATGATTTTAAAACAACAAAGGGTTGTGCAAAAAAATGCGTTCACCCATTTTCTTTTCATATTGAATTGTAATAAGAATAAAAACGGTCGATTTTTGACCGGCTGGGCATTCTGGTAATAAATAAAAGCCAATTTGAGCGATTGTTCGATATGATGACCGAAAATCCAAGCGTGGCTCGTGACTATGTTAGTGGTTTTAACATAGAAAAGGAAAATTATGAGGATGTTTGGAAGGAGGTAATAACTGCCCTAAATAACTTGGGCACAACTATATGACCATGAAAGAAGAATCCAACAGTACAAGTACTTAATCCTTCTCCAGAGGAACTTCAGGAAGAGTTCCAACATAATGTGGGAGGAACCTCTATATCCTCATATACTGTAAAGAAGCAAAGAAGAACCCAAGAAAATTAAAAAAAGGTTTAAGAAAAGAATTATTAGAAAAGCGAAAACGACTTATTGAAACGAATTGAAAAAGAGATTGAATAAATATCCAAACATATCCAGCTCAAGGAAAAAAAGCAAATGGACAAACTTAAAATGCAAAATCTATAGATAAAATTAATATTTTGTAGTTTAGCTTTAAATCTTTATGTAATATGTGCAAAACATTTGTGATCCTTTTTTTTTATTTAAGTTTTATTTAATTGAATTAAAATAATTTATCTTTTTTCGTAGAGTTCGAGTTCTAAAATTAGACAAAAGTGAATTTATTTATTTTAAGCAAAAATGTTGATCTATTTTTATTTAATGAAACTGTGAGAGGCTATTTTTTATTACATCCGAGATTTATTTTGTTACATGAGCCAACAAATGAAATTTTCCAAAGTTTTAATAAAAAACGTTTAAATCTTGGGATGTACTTCTAGAACTATAATAAAATTGAATTCATAATGTTTGTTCTTATAGTTGCGCACTTTCATCATCACCATCATAATTTTAGGTAGCACTACTATCACCTTTATCTGCCTTGGCTTCCACTTTTTCCATTTCAAAGTTATTTTATTTTCTCGCTCAGCTTCATTTGAAAATTTTATTAGGCCACTGCAAATTTAATCCTCAAATATATTAAGCATTTCGTTTAAAGTTTTTGAGAATGTGGACAAGACCAAACCAAAACAAACTAATAACCAAACCAATCCAAAATTTTACAAATATATACATAGTATCTGCCATATCCAAAGGGTTTGCAGTGTACCGGATTTTGCGGCTGTTTAGCGTTAACTCACGGTTTTTTTCTTCTTCACTATCGCAATCGCTAAACCAAAATTCAATATAACTCATGTTTCTTGATTTAGGACACTCGATTAAATAGTCAGATCACTCGACAATGGGAAAACCATATGTGAGGTGTGATGACAATTACAATCAGAATTATCATGAGAGTGAGGTGACAGCCAGACAATATTTCCTGCACTTTTGTCTTTGAGAATTATTTAGTATATGCTTATTAATTAATATTCTTTGTTAAACAATAAAGTGATTTCTGGGCGATGTATTTAATAATTTTCTAACGACGTACAATTTAAAGCAATTGGTCGCATAATAATAGATGTTGCCCTCAACTATTTTTGTGACAAGTTTCATGTTGATACGCTCTAAATGCGTTTTTTAACGATAAATTTCGTTAAACATGCATATGTATAAATATAGAACTACTGGTGTTTTATGTGAGTGCATGAACTTCACTCTATATCTGGCATGCCATTAAATTAATGAAAAGGAAAGTGAATGGATTATGGAATTAAACTTTAGTATTTTTATTAACAAATTATTTACACATTACTTTTATTTGGAAACTAACAAAAATTTAGAGGTATTTTATCAAAAAGTGCTATGCAAAAATAAAGTACCACTGATAAAAATATCAATTCCTGATTTAATATTTAAAATGAAAGCCTTTGGCCGTTAAATAAGTCATTACGCACAAAATGACTTATGACTTTCGTGATATACGGAAATATTTTGGAGTTATTAAATTTGGACCAAGGCTATTTAGCTATTACGCTGTTGCCTTTAGCTGTTTAGCTTTGCGCAAAAATCAGTGACAATTTGTTTACTCGTTTCCATAAAATCCTGGGCAAGATCGTGCCTAGAACTCAACAGATGCACTATTTTTTCGTATTGATTTCTAATCGTTGTTGGCATTTATAATTCATTATTTTTTTACACGCATAGTTGAACATAATTGGGTAGAAATAAAGGCTTTTATTTTGAATTTTGCAGTTTTATTAAAAAACTAGTAACATCACATTTATAAAAGCTTTACATATGTATTAATATAGTATTAATCATTTTAACCTTTTATAGTCTTCACCCCAGATAATGTGTGAGAAGGCAACGATATTTCAGAATTTTCCTCACAAGGTGAACATCTACAGGAAGATGGTATTTGTACCTGCAAAAAGTGCAGAAATAAATTTAATTAGTAATATACATTAATTTTAGTTATCAATCGCACCGTTTTATATGTTTCATAACCATCATCACAGGTCAAGGTGACTGATAACTCATTAAATGTTTTTACAGAGCAACACTCACAAATCTTATCTTGTCCATATGTCCCTAAAATAAAAATGTTTCCATGAATTAAAAATTATCAATCAAATCAAAAATCATAAGTACGAATCAAAGTACATTTATTAAATTTAGAGCCTGACGGGCAAGATCCATGACATTCAGTAAATTCTCTTATGGGTTCTTTATTTCTACATAATCCATGTGAAGGCAGAAATATTTGTATCAATCCTGTCGTCTTCGACTCAGCCATGGATTCTGGTAGGCAGCTCACTGAAAAAAAAAAATAATTTCGGTTTGTAATACTCCCGGTGTCATTACGCTGTTACAACTAGGTACACTGCCCAAGAAGCTAGTAAAATAAATTTCAGTAGCATTATCATACTTTATGATAAATACAATAGTCTTCCATATCGAGATAACTACAAGGAACTGCATATTAGGTAATAAAAACCTATTTTTAAATATACTTAAAGTCTTTATGTATGTCGTACATCGACTTGTTGTCACAACACAAAAAATGTATTTAGTTTTTGGGAAATTAAATTTTATTATTTTTTGTATCAGAAAATCTCTAAAAATTACCTTTAAAATTTACTGATATTTCATATTAGAAAACTAAAAGTAAATATATTTAATTAAACTATTCAATATTTTCGCAGACATAGCAATCTACATATAATGCTTCTATATGCTCTATTTCTATTTTTTGTATTGTGATGTGCGATATGCGGTGTGTAGGGGAGAGTGGGGTAAGATGAGGTAGTAAGGTAAAAATGGGCTATCCTTTAATTTTTTTTATTTATTATAAGAGGCCAGTCCGCCCTTATTAATGTTGTGAATGACATCAAAGTAGGAGGTTTTGTAGATCCATGAGTTAGAAAAAAACCTTTTTACTCTGATTTAATTTGATTTGAATTAGGGGGCTTCTGGTTTTCAAGGTCCCACAGTCTGCAGTGGGTCCGAATTCCACGCATAACTATGGTCTCCTGCGCTACGTGGTAGCGAAATGCGCCAAAAATATTGCTTAAGCGTGCCTTTCTAGGCAACCACACCAACCTAACATAACCTAACCTAGCTGTGAATTCGTAGCGCGATTTCTTTATAAAATAAGGAGTAGGAGATGAGCAGATTTATGCTTATAGGTCAGATTTTAAAGCAAGCAAATGCAAGCAAACAAACAATGCAATACCTCTCTCGCTTGCAGAAAATGGGCCCCTCAGAAGAGGAAGACGAGAGGAAGGGCATGGTCATAGATCAACAGGATCATGGAAAACCAAATGCGGGTGATAAACCGGCCGCACCAGCAGACTCAGGAGATAAACCTCCCAGATCAGCAGGTATCGAGCAATACTTCCAAATAGTATCGGGCAAGCGCAAACGAGCCCAATTAAATGTTGAAGAATCATACTTTATAAACACCGTTCAATGTAAGAAAACACCCGGTCAGGCGCCTTGGGTATTCCAGGCAGTGCAAATAATAATCGAATTGGTGCGTTAAGCGATGAATCCGACGCAGCACTCAAACCACTGCGAATTTACAAGCGTGTGCACAATAATACAGAGTAAATCCAGAGCATAAAATCGTTGATAAAAAAATATTTATTCTGCGTCGTCGATATCGAAAGAGGGCAGTTAAAAGAATTTAAAATTCAAGTCCAACGAGAAGTGGACTATTGCCAAATTGCGAACTGTTTAAACAAAAAAGGAATGCAATATTATACGTAACAGCTAAAAAGAAAGACCATAACCCAGTTGAAGAGATCAAACAAGATCTGTGGTAAAGATCACCTAACCGCTGCTTGTCCGGAAATTAAAAGCAACGTTTCTATCAAAAAATGTAGTAATTGTGATGAAAAGCATACGGCTATCAAATATATCAAATAACATCAATCAAAAATATCAAATAACATCAATCAGTAACAAATGCAAAGCATGATAAACAGGCAGCTTATTAAATGAAGGGAATGAAACTAGCTCACTGGAACGCGAACGGAATATCCACTCATAAGCTAGAGCTCAAAAAATTTATATTCTCAAACCACATCGACGTTATGCCAATCACAAAAGCACGACTATGGGGGGCAAGAACCAAATCACGAAGGGGTAAAGAACTGGAAAAAGCTATAAATGAAAACAATTTAAATTGTATGACCGGCAAAAAACCAACCCACTGACGAGCGGATAGACGTAAAAGGCAGACATCATAGATTTCGGACTCTGCAAGGGTATTAATCCCTACTTCTTCAAAACAACAATCACTGACGAACTTTCCTCTGATCATTCCCCAATTATTATAGAAATCAATAGCACACAACAGCTGTTCAAAAAAAAAAATTACTGATAACACGCAAAACTGAAATTGAATCATCCAAAAGCATGTACACAAAATCATTGACTGGACGAACTAATGGGGCATCACGCTAAATGAAGGGAAAATAGAAGAAATAACTTTCACTCTAAAAAAAGAGGATCTGCAGGCCAATAGTATTCAATAACAATACGAGTTAATGAAGTCAAATACCTGGGCATTAACTTTGACAGAAGGCTTACATGGAAAAAACACATAAATACAAAAAAAAAACAAACCAACCTCACCTTTAGAAAAATGTATTGGCTACTTAATAAGGAATCAAAGCTCAGTTTGGATACTAAATTAGCAGTCTACAGAAGTATAATAAAGACAATATGGACCTACGGAATTCAGCTGTGGGGAGTAGCAAAAAATTACAGGATAGAAATATTTCAACGGATTGTGCCCAAAATAATCAGAGCAATCACCGGTGCACCGAGATATATCAGCAACAAAATATTACTCAGAGGCACAAAAACTAAAGAGGTCAAAGAAGAAATAATCAACTACTGCAAAAAAATACCTGACTAGCTAAAGGAACATCCGAACCAAACAGCTCGAAATATCCTCTTAGCTAAAAAATTCGCAAGACCAAATAAAAATTACGTAATCAATTGTACAAAATAATATGTAAAAGCATAAAAAAAGAAATGTACGAACATCAAGCAAGCAGTCATTTTAATAAACCTTTGACCATGGGAACTCCAAAAAAGTGAACAACGCCGAACAAGTAGTAAGCACAATTATAGTACATCCAGAAGACATCAAAGCGGAGAACATCGAACTCACACTAATAATCCTGACCCTGACACTCCTGACACAGAAGGCCGTATTTTGACCATTTTGGAAAAGTTTTAATTTAATTTAAATTAAATTAATGTTGCTTAAATGTCAGTTGAAATCTTATGTTATTATATAAAAATACAATAATATTTAAAACTTTTCGATATAACCCGTTCGTTTTATCTTTTTCCATATACAAATGGGAACCGCACACTCATGAAAAGCTTATTCGTCAAAATGTGTAAAAAGTACTATAGAGATAAAGTTTATTCGATATGCCTAGATTAGGCTTTTATTTAAACACCTCAGGAACCTCTGTGATGAACTTTTATTTTTTTAATAATTGTTCAAAAATACCAAACTATGATTATATTTATCTCGAAAACGAGATGTGATGGAGCATTTTCGAATTCGTAATCTACGGAAAAAATTCTATAGTAATAATTTACCAATTCTTTGGGGATAAAATAAAATATTAAATTTGTTAACCAGTGCAATCAAAGGTTTCATCGATATTAGTTTTCTATATACTAAACAATGAAGTTCTATTAATAATGAATCGTTAAATACCTCGTATTGCCCCGCCTTTTTCTATGTATATGTATAAATAATGATGATTGCATTTTTTTATATTGTATCCAAATTTAATAATAGAACATATCTTTGAATTTTATTCCTTTACTAAGTACATACATATGTATATAGAAGAAATACACAAATCATTTATAAAAAAAAACGTTATCTTTGAGCTTTTTGCATCTCTATCTTATAATAACATGTAAATGTAAGTCCTAACATCTGCGCCTATTTAAAAACTTAACAGTCAATACATATTATTTTGTAATATATTTTGGCTGAATCCGAAATTCATTAAAAGCTGACTGGCAAGACTATTATAAGACTGTGAAGAAATAAAGTTAGCTTATTGCAAAAGATTCACGTGTGTAACCTAGGCCCCAGTCCCGGATTTCCATTAAATTGATCAGTATAAAGCGTATAAATTGTAACAAAAAACTAACAAACTATATTACGAGTGTGCCAAAATTAAAACGCCGGGAGAATTATGATGAGTGGTGTTTTCCACGGAAAATCTACTGGTGTTGGAAGGCATGGTTCATTGTATAAAACCATCAGAGGAAGTTGAAATAAAGCCAGGAGAAGATGGTAAAACAGAAGCAAAGCTAATTGTAACGATTGGCCCCGATGTGCATATTAAGGAGACCACAATCTCGCAGTAGTTATGGGAAAAGCTGAAAAGCATGTTTGATGACTCAGGTTTTTCAAGAAAAATAACCTTGATTCGATATTTGATTTCAATATGATTTGTGATTCGATAACGGCATATGTGGCGCAGATGATTGAAACAGCATAAAGGGGGAATGGCATAGGATTTACAATTACCGATGAGTGCGTGGAATTGTTCTTAGCGGAACAATCGTCAGAAAATTTTGCTCCAATAGTTATGACGATTGAACATTCAGGCATCAAGATTATTGTTGACGTCATAAAGACAAAATTAATTGATATGGAAGTTTCGAAATCGGATATTACAAAAATCAGTGCTCGTTATTGAAGAAAATTAAGCAATTCTTCAGCGCAGTTTTTCTAAATGGAAAATTTAAGAAATCTGAATGGTATGTGGATTCAAGAGCCACCGCATACATACATGATAGTGAAAAAACATTGACGAATTACATATAAGCCGAGCTCGCCTGAAATTATTGTAGCTAACAAATCGAAAGTGCCAGTCCCGTAATCGGGAGACATAGACGTTATTACCGGCTGTGGTTACAATATCACAGTAAAAAATATTTTATGTGTGCTCTGCTTAACTATCAACTGCCTCTTACTGATCAACTTGCAGCCCCTGTGGAAGCGACGGGATCTTGTCAATATTACCTTCACTCATTAGCTGCTTACCGGTGAGATTGGCCTCATAACCTCCGTTCGGCACCTCTCTTTCGCCCTGCTTATCACCGTAACAACTATGGATTTTCTGAGCCTGTCACCCGTATGCTTCGGAAAGCCAACTCCCACCCCTTTTTTGACTTTCACCTGAGTAAATCTTCTCTCAGGAATGCCTTTAATTCCTCCTAATGTTGCCTGTTTTCTTTTTTCTTTTCTATCTTGTCATGTGCCATTATCATTCTCGCTCTCTAATTTTTAAGTTATTATTTTTTTTTTTACTTTAATTTTAATCTTTTTGTTAATTAGTTTTAAATTTATTGTAGCTTGTAATAAGCGATAAATAAATAAATAAATATTGTATCAAAATAATTTGCTGACTGGTAACACTTTTATAAGACTGTGAAAGAGTCAATGAAGTCAGTCTATTTTTCTGCGTAGATTTTAATGAAACTTTTTAGAAACGTTTACTTAGGGTCATAAGAGATAGATTTGCAAAAGAACTTGTCGGTCGTTTGTGTTTCCTGATATATTTAACTTTAAAATTGTAGTTTTCCGCAGTGATTTTTTCCTTAATTTTGATCTTTATTTAAAAATGTTTTCACCTAATTTTTGTAAATAGTTCTACATGCGTGCTAAATACGAGTAAAATAAAGGATATACAATTTCGTAAAACGTTCTCGTCACCTTCGATAAGTTGAAAAAAAAAATATTTATATTATTATATCATTTACCTAAAGTTCGTGAGGAGACTTCAAATTCAATCTGCCCAAAAAATGTTATTATTATTAGACGAAATTGAATTGTTAATTTATACTACGTTAAATTAAATTAAATTTAAATGTCATATTCATTATGGGCGAAAAAAAGACTTTATCCGGACTTGTCCTTTGCGATGCCGACATAGATTTATTTTTGTTATATTCAGTATTTAAAAATTAATTGATTGCTACATAGAAATATATAATATACAGTGGTGGTCGAAACATTAGCACTTTGCAAAATTTAATTTATTTTAGGTTGACTAAACATCCATATCTTCTTTATTTGTAAACACATAATTTGAATTACATTAATGCTACATAAGATGTACTATAAAAATTAAAAACTTCTTCAAATACTCAATATAAATGATCAAAACAATATCAATTTAAGTTTCAAGTCAAAATAAAATTTTTTCTTATTATTATTTCGTTGCATATTAAAGTGTCTAAATATTTGGAAGTTTTTCTTGGCGTTGTCTGTGCACTGTTTCTACGGATCTTGTCGCATGTAAACCACGTATTATTCGCGAAAGGACAGATTTGCGCACTCCATATTTATCGTTTATATATTTCTGTTTCATACCGTTTTTAAAGTCATCTATAATTCTTACGTTATCATATTTTGTTTACATTTTATTTACAGTGCACTACTTACGCTTTAAAAATAGACTAAACTTGTAAACTACAACAAACTTGAAGACGGATTAGTAATATTTAGTGAAATTGTCTATTCTAATTGTTATCATTACATTATAAGGAAATGTATGAGTTATAAATCAGAGTGGCCAGGGGACCCTTGGGCTTCAGACCAACTGAGCCCAGAGCCTTTGGGTTTGAATCCTATGGATGGTATGGCATGGTCTTTTGCTCGACGTGATAACACAGCGAGTTAAAAATGGCCCTTTCTACGCAATCACACCGACCTAACCTAACATAGAGTTTCCAGTTTAGTTACCAGATCTAATTGTTATTGTTTTGACATTAAATTGCGACTGAAATTTATTGCGGATTGTGCAGTGCGTGCAGATCCTATGTCAAGGCCGAGGATTTTACGTTGGAGTTAATCATTCATTTAAGGTAGAAAAACATTACACGATAAACAATGGGACGGCCGACCTTCTACTGAATGTAGTCGATGAGGTCTAAAAGGTTATGGATACCAATCGGCACCTGAGCCCTGATGAAATTCTTTGATACTGGTTTAAAAAAACTGCTATCAGGGTGCCAAAAAATGTATTGAGCTTAATGGAAATTATGTAGAAAAATAACTGTTAAATTCTTTCTTTTTCAAAATATACCCTTTCTGCTGAAAATCCATAAAAAGGAATTTGTATTATTACCATAATTATTAGATTGCCTTAGCGAGCCATATTTTTTGGAATAGTTGCATTAATTATATGAATTTCGGAGAAAATTCGATGAAAAGATGAATTTTAGGAAAATGAAAAACAATTTTTACGCTTTTGAAAGTGAATGTACCTGCAGTGGCATTTTTGGAAAGGATATTAGGATAGTAGATTTTTGGCGTGTTAGATTTCGCTGCGTTGAGTTGAGTAATTTTTTGTTTGTCTAGGATATAATATTTTTCATTCCACTTATTATATATATACGCAAAGTTAGGATATTTTCAACAATTTTTTTTTAAAGGACCTAGGTTTCGTCAGATTTCTGTGGACTATTACAAAAGTTTGCATACAAATTTCTTTATTTTTTTACTAAATTAATCTAAATGCTTGCGCCAACCAATGCACAAAAGTACATATTTTATTTTTTTGGTATTGAACAGGAAAAATATTAAAATTAACAATACTGGTATATAAAGTTGTGTACTCATTAAAAATATAGTTATTATTACTTTTATAAGAAGTGCTGAAAATTGAAAATGTACACACAAATTCTTTATGAATTCATAATTTCAGATTGCACTTTTCCAAAAAGAGTTAAAATTGAGTTGAATTTTATTAAAATGTGTACCAATAAGGACATTTGATATTGTAAAAGTTTTCTAGTAAAACGTTTTACTACAGTTCACTCGTACTTCGTTTCGCTAAAAACTCGGACATTTTTCTAACGTCTCTTAACTAATGAACAATGTCGACGGTTTTCCGTAAATTTTCGTGATTTGTTTCTTATGGAAATTTTCCGAAAAGCTTTTTTTCACAATATTTTGTAAATGTGTAAATATTTACTCTTTGCCCTACTATTGCTCTCTAAAATGTCGGCTGGGATTGCACTTAGCCCTACTATTGCCCTCTAAAATGTCGACTGAGACTGCACTTAGTGGGCTTTTCAATAATTCTTTGTTTTTTTTCGATTTTATTTCGGTCATTTCTTGTGCGATCAACGGACCTTGATACCCGGAACCAGCTATTTGGTGTTAATATCCACGGCTGCGGTCTAAACCGATTAGAAGGTCAGGGCATCGCCAGCCCTGATTTCCTTGTTTGGTTAAAATCAACGAAATGTAATCGGGGACGAAGTAAACATTAATCAGTGCGTTGCATAGAGTGGAACTAAATGGTGAGCAATATTCAATATTCTTAATTTCAAAAATATAATGTGAGCTCCCGATATAATTAATATACATATTTATAATAATTCAAATGATACAAACTTTGTGCTTCCGCTTTAGGTATGCATATTATACAGCAGCCTTTCTTATATCGAAAATTTTCCGGACAGTCAGCAACATCTGGACAAGTTTCTTCGTATGATGATATAGATAGTTGATTAGCCTTTAAAGAGCAATGACATATTGAATTGACTTGTTTTTTGATAACAAATATACGTACTCTTTCGTTGCACTTGAATTTAGTGCAATTGTCATGACTATACCATACTTCTTCTGGTTTATAAAGTTGACCACCGACAATGCACATAATTTGAACGCACTTGCCGCAACATCTCCCGGGATCTACTGAATACTTAAAACCTTTTTCGCATGTTAAATCGCACATTTCTTGTTGTTCAATTTCTATAAGAACTCCTTCCGGTCCAAATGAGCAAACTTTTTGTACGCAGGGATCGTTCACTACCGACCATTTGTCTCCAAAACGTTTTAGTGTTTGATTTCCGTCAATGGTTACAAGACATGTATTTTTTGGAGGAGCTTTTAAAAATGTCGCTCGGAAAGTTAATATTTTTTAAAGCATAAAACTATAATACATACCACATTTGTATGTTGAACAACATACAGGATCTGTCATATCTTTAACAATTTCGTAAAGCTCATTATCACACTTAGTTGGCTTTGGCGGGCACTGCTGTTTGTCACAAATTATTTTTTGCGAAGGACAACATCCTATTGTTTCAATTATTAACTTTTCCCCGGGCTTAAGTGGCCTCTGTGGCCGAAGTGGTTCACATTCGGAGAGCGGCTTACATTCTATATTTTAATAAAAAATTTGGGCTTAGGTTCGGAATAGGGGAAATGCGCCGATTCCAATAAAATTTTGCGTTTTATCTAAAACTGAAGGATCTGAAAGAATGTTTTGTTGCTCGGCAATAGTTTCTGAAATATTCTTTTTTAATTTTGACATTTCGTCATTTAAAAAAAAATTGTACACTTTAGAAATGCGTGCTTGTCTGCGCGCAAAAAGATATTGCTGCGAGGCTGTGCAGAAATAAATTATAAAATTTTTGGAATAT
Organism: Philonicus albiceps; assembly: GCA_963969385.1. NCBI lineage: Eukaryota > Metazoa > Arthropoda > Insecta > Diptera > Asilidae > Philonicus > Philonicus albiceps. The sequence goes on along the minus strand of OZ017772.1, from coordinate 29,768,089 downwards.
TACATTTATTATATTACATTTCTAATATATTTAAATTTATGAACGTAGCCCAAAATATCCAAATCAGTGCAGTCAACAATATCTTGCAGAAACCAAAATGGATGTGGATGTCAAAAGCCTTCCAGGTAACTACATTTGTATATTTATATTTTAATTATTCTGTTCTTTTTTTTTTTTAGACGAAACGGAAGGCTAGGGGCCTCTGTGGGGTTCGAATCCCACGAATAACCATGGTCTCCTGCGCTACGTGGTAACACAATGGGCCAAAATTGGCCTAAGTGTGCCTTTCTAGGCAGCCACAGCAACCAACCAACCAACCAACGGAAGGCTCCTGCAAAATTTTATTTGATTCGACGCATTTCCCCTATTCCGAACTTGTTTAAAAAAAGCTTTATACGATTATTATAATACTTATAATGTATGGTACTAACCACAAACAAACTGTGGACAGCCAGTCTTTGCTGTAAGAATTTTTCTATTTTGACCGGGGCCGCATAACAATGGTGGAGCGTCAGGACATGTAAGTGATGGAGGAACAGTGGGCTCGGGTACTACAAGATATTTAAATGTGAATATATTTTATAGTAAAATTTGTATTTCAAATAATTACCGCATATAAACTTTGAGCAACATTCGTCCTCGCTGCTAGTTTTGAGTGCATAAAAACCTTCGGTGCAAACTCGTTCCTGAATCGAGCATTCTTTCTTAGTGCATTCTACTTTGCCAAGCCTATTACAAGTGCACTCAGTGCACTTGTCTTTAAACCATTCATCGCCAGCATAGTGATTATTGTCGTCACATAATGTACATTCATTTTTAGATACACATTTATTTTTAAGAAAGATTTTTCCTTTTGGACAAAAGCAACCTTCGTATTGATCAGTGTAACAGGCTTGATCGTTTGAATCTTCTTTTAGAGAACGGACGTCAATCATATCGAAAACTTCTGTAACTGTCTCACAAGTTTCAGGACACCCGCATGGTTCGTAATGCAAGTGGAGTGGACATTCATATGCGCAAAATGCTGTATTTCTCCAATGGAGACAAATTCCATTTCTTAGACATTCTTTGGCATAAGCCGATAAGGATTCACATACACTCTTCTGATCAGTGCCATGTTTGCACATATCCTGCTGACAGGCAGATAAATATATAATGGGATCAACGACAAAATGGCAGTTTCCGAATAGTTTTTCATCAAGAATTTTAAGACAAGGGTCAACCTCTGGATCCGGGACAATGCAATTATTTAAAATAACATCTTCACTGATACATTCTGGTGTTCCAAGTCCAAGTTTTAGGTTGTCTGCAACCCACGTCATTGTAATATCAGCCACAGTATTTTTCTTTATGTCCTTAGTATACTTTGGGTTAGGTAGAAGGTCATCATTTGGATCTCCATTACAATTACCACAAAGGCCTTCCAAGTTGGATGCATATTTAATACTGGGAACACGTATCTAGCAATTTGATAGTTAGTTCACAGTTTTGATTTCAATATGTTGTCTTTATTTACCGAGAAGAAATTTAGTCTAAAATCACTTGTAATATCGACTTGCGAATCTGGTAAAGATATTACAATTTCACCACCATTCTTGCTGATATGCAGCCAGTTTTTTTTAATCGGTAACGTTTTCCATGGTAATCCATCAATAAAAATTTGAATCGAATTTTCAGGTAAGCGCTGAAGGTGAATTATGTGCTCACCATAAAAAATATGTAGCGAATGAGCACAGCTTGATTTAGAAAATATTGGTTTAGTGTCAGAGCTTTCGCACGGGCTCATACTCACATATACCTATAGAAAATATTCATTATTTTGAAGGTTAACTGCAGTAAGTATGGTAACGTTTCAAACATAATGATTAGAATTATAAGCAAGCATTTTAGTGATATGGAATGTGGAATGTGGAATAAATATCCTAATGAGCCAAATTTTACTTTTTACTATTGTGAGCGTGCTTTCTTAATTTGATTAAGTGTTTACTTACAAAATCTAAATGTATTTTTCTAGGTATAATAATTTTAATAAAAAATAAATACAGGCAATTATTCTCTGGTATTTAAGTTAAAATTCTTTGGTTTTTGTTTTATTTGTTTTTGTTAAATTTATGATTTTGTTTAATATGCATTATACATACTATATATTAAAACTGGAAATTATTTTTATTGTGGTAATTTTCGTTTCGTTTTCGAAATTTTCGTAAGAACATTGTCAAGCTGGAATTCCATCTACTACGTAAATGAAACATTATATATTATATATATTATATTATACTTGTGGTAAATAATAATATATTTTGAAACTCCGGAAACATTTTTGTACTAATTTTTTCCAAAAACATCAATAAGTGTTAACATGTTTCGAAAAAAAATTATATTCTTATTTATTTACCTGAAAAGTATATGTGTCTAAGTCTGAAATATCACGGGACATTAAATAAGTGCAGTTTCCATCGAATGTAAAGTTTTTGCGGTCGTATGTGACATATTTTGATCTGCCAATTCCGGCACACACACAGTCCTTACATTCGGTCGGAGATACACAGCTGTCGCCTTTTCGCACTGTACCGTCTGGGCAAAAACATCCAGAAAAGCATTCACCGGACAACAGAGGACACTCGGTTTTACTGATTGTGTCACATGATGGTTCACAGCGTCTTTTATAACAGTCTTTATAAATTAGTGGCGATGGGCATGCGATTTCTGCAATTAATAAAAACGATTTGTGTCTGTTGTTATAATTAGAATATTAATATTACCGCAATCAGATATTGCTCTCCAAGTGTCGAATTGCACCTCTGGATCCGCGGCAAGACACTCCTTGACAAATCTATCCAATAACAAGCATTTGCAACTTAATTGCTTTTCTTTATCATTTTGTTCTCCTTTGAGACATTGACATGTAGCTTCAACACACTGTGAAATAAATCCATCATAATGCATTACCTTAGAACAAGGGTAAAACACCTCGTGTCTGTAAAATTAATTCAATTAAAGTGTAGAAGGTGTTTTACAAAGTGAGCAAATCGTATTACTTGATAGAGTTACAAATATCTAAGGGTAGTTTTGGATCTTCTGTACATATATATGGCTGACAAGTAGTTTTTGAAACATCGTCACTAAACCACGCTTCTCCAAATTCAACAGTAGTTTCGGCTGGATACCCATTTGGTAAACGCTTATCATCCTCCGGATTATTATTGTAGTATCCGCAAAGGCCATCAACAGTTTTCAAATATTTTGATGATATGCCAATCTTTACATCTTCGTTGTCACAGTAAGACACCCAAAAACCATGCTTTTTAGAAACAAATAGAATTGTGTTTCCAGGTTGCGATATTATAAATCCAAACTGACTAGAGCTCTTTTCCAGTTGTCGCACAGTAAAGTCAAATCCATTTAAGTTTATTGTTAGATCGGGTAACAAAGTAAGTGAGAAATCACTTATTTTGTCTTTGATCACAACTTTTCTTTTACATGATTGATAATTCGTACAGTTAACATTCACTGAAAATATCGTTAAGTAAAATTTTTTTTCATATACATAAATTAGTGATGAGCAAAATAAGACCACGACTAAGACTATGATAGGTGTTCTGTGTTGGTTTTGGTCTTGGTCATGCATCAATGGACTTATGTTTGGCCTTGGTCTAGGTATCGTTTGTTAAGTCTTGGTATCGTTAGCAAGACTCTTGCAGTCTTAAATTTTCATACTCAAATATTTTGAATAACTTGAGTACAGTAAATGAGTACACTTTCATTTACTTACAATTATACGTCAGCAAAAATCCCAGTGTTCGCAGTATACTAGAACCCTAACATTTTTGTATGCTAACCACCGCGCTATTTTGAAAAGATTATTTATTATTTATTTAAGAAACAAGAATAATGGATGTTTTGACTTATTTGGTTTGACAAAGTGACTCTAAAATTCCAAACTTTGAATAGAAGATCGGCTTTTGACTTTCTGCAACACCGAGGTCAAGAGAGGCCGATTCTGCTCATCACTAATACAAATAAATGTCTTACGTATTATAACCCAGTTAGATTTTATTAGGTCTCTTGCGAGAATATGGTTGCATAGATCGATCTTGAATTCAGTACCATCAAATGTTTTCAAAGTTTTTCCAGATACTTTACAAATATCGTCCTTTTGGCGCACAGTATTGCATGTGTATGAAACACACTGGTTGATTCCATAATCCTTTGACTTTTCAAATTTGGCTTCATAACCCTCTTGGCATTGCGGTAAAGGACATGATATAGTCTTGTTATTTTGTACAAATACACAGATATATTCAAGACATTTAATTGGTGAGATAGACTCCACTTGCTCATCAGGAATGTCAACTGACATTTGATAAAATATTTTCTTTATTTTTACTGAACTTGTACTTTCCACTGCTAATTGACTAAAATCAAAAATCAATTCGTACTTTGCAAGTACACCTATCATATTATTTTTCTTACCTAGAATCAAACATTTCTGACATTTCTCTTTCCCGAGCAATTCCTGTAAGTTGTACCTCCATTCCGTCTGGGCAAGCTGGTGTGGGACAAGATTTATTAATAACTAAAAAAAATGCTAATTTTGCAACATGTTTTTAATCAAAAATATAATTCTTTTACAAATTTCTTTCGTTGGCATATCAGGGATTTCAGTTGTAACCTTAACGCAATCTTTCTCATCATCTTCGCAATCTTGGTACCCATTACACCATAAGTCTTCTGGAATACAATCACCGCTTGACGGACATATGCGCTGGAATGGTGGACAAGGTTCACATAGGCATGTACAGGGCTTAGATTTGTCTTGACGTAGACCTAGAGCACAAGGGGGACACTTTTTTTCTGTGCATTGCGAAATACTGCCCAGAACGCAAACACATTCTTCACAATTTTGATTTTCGTAAACTGATCCCACGGAATAGCTAAAATTAATTATTTAAATACTTCATATTTCAAACGTTTTGATCTTAACATAATTTAGTATTAAGCAAATTTTCAATAAAATAATTTTTTCCAATTTACCTTATATGATTCATTATACATGGACACAAATTAAATTCAACACAATTTCCTTTCCCATCCCAATATAGTGGTTCCTTACATTTACAATTGTCATCTATTGGTAACATATTGGTTTCTACTTCGGAACAAATCGGACATACAGAAGGTTCTTGTTCAGGCGGAGATATTATTTCAGCTGGAAAATAATATTTATTTTATTAGTATGGATTAATTCTGATTTCAATTGTACCTCTTTTTAAATATCGCTTTTAAATACATACTTACTCTTGCAGTTGCGATTGTTGAATTCACCATTTATATCATACATTTTGATTTTAAAGAAACATAATTAGGAAATTTTTATGGTTTAATAATGCAGAATTCGAAAATAACTGATATTTTTCAATTGTTAAATTAAAAATCTTGAAAGAAGAAAAATAAGCTCAAAAGCCAATATGTTTTTTTCAGCAAAAATAAAAAGCCATTTAGTTTCAAGATAGAATTATGAAATTTCTACAAATTTTGAGTCGAATTTATAGTTTCTCTTATACTCCTTATTCCTTTAAAATTACAATTACGAAATTACAAGTTTTGTCGCCCGACTACGCAACAATCAACTTTTAAAATAATGCTGGTGCTTTTTGTTTGTGACGTATTTGTAATGATTTTAATAAGTTGATAAAGCAAGTTTATTTTATGATCATTTTGTTGCAATATTAAATATATAGCCGTATATGAATGCACTATAGTTGAAAGGTTTTTGTTTTATTCCATTTCCAGTATTGCACATTACTTTTATACTTTATTTATAACTTGATCTCCGCAATTTAATTCTGTTCACAAATAAATAATGCAGAGGGCACAATTAGTAGAGAAGCTAGCTAGTAAAAAAGTGTTAATCTGCAGAACATCGATTAGTTGTTGCCAGTGAAATAAAGAAAATTTCCTTTCACGCTTTTTGCAGCAAGTAGGTTTTAGTTTAGGTAAGTATCTAACTTGATAAATTCGTTGAAAATATAATTACAAGCTTCCAACTTGTTAGTTTTGGCTCGAAAAAATAAAAAAGAAGCTTGCTTTTAATTTTTACTTTACAAAAATATTGAGTTTCTAAACTTCTTATTTTTGGCTCGGAAAAATGAAAAATGACTATTTTTATGCTGGAAAAAGTCAAGTGCTGAGCTTTTTTGTTTTAGCTCAAAAGTATTATCGGTCGGTAGTAACAGGTAGAGCTTGGCGTAATCAGCTAATTTTATCAATCGGTTGATTACTCAACTAGGAATTTCAATCATGACTAACTAATCATGATTGAAATATTAATTATGATCATGACTAAATTGTATGATCATTAATGATTTCAATCATTAGTTTTAGTTAAATTTACAACTTAACAGTTTTTAAATAAATGTTACAGTCGAACGTAAGACTGAGAAAGCAATTGCTAAATATCATAATATACAATCCGTTATTATAATATTTCAATTGGAAGTAGGTATGTTAAGCCCATACACTTTTCATATATGTAGCTTTAGTGAGATATTCCATCCTATAAAGACTTCACCACAAATAAAGCAACAAGCTCTATTCGAATATTACAATTGGAAGTATGTAGGTATGCTAAGCTCATACATTTTTTATACAGTTTTAGGGAGTGATTATATCCTTTTGAGCAATAGATGCCTTGCCCGCTCTCACTCTTCCCTTCGACGACATTACAGTTTAGATTTTAACCTTCTTCGTCTTCTCTGGTCCCTCCCTGACGATGATGACTCCTCCTAATTCCCCGCTAATGTGTCCCTTGCCACTGACTCATTAATTTTTGACCATTTTTCTGACTCAGGCTTATGCCAAATCAGTGGCGTGAAAAATCATTTTGGCAGACAGCTTCATCTTGCTTTCTCTTCCAATTCACTTAACTCGGTCGTTACTGGAAGCCTCCATCTTCCTTTTCCTCTTGATTCGCACCACTCTCCACTCTTCCTTTCTTTTTTCCATGAATCGTCAGCCCATCTCACTAACTCTGCAAACGGCTTTCATTATAATTTCCGCAACGTCGATTTTATGAAGCTTAACCTCCTCCAAAATCATCCATCGTTTTCACATCCTTATCAAACTCCCAGTTATTAATAAATAGCAACATCACCCTATTTTACTCTGAACTTTTCAATTGCTTGTCCCAGTTTTCTTCGGACCCCTAAAGAGTCGCTCTTAATCACCGCCTGGTATGATAAGGAACTTCGTTCTCCACGTAATAAAAGGAACAAATTATGACATTCTTTCCTTCTAACAAGGTCTGATGTTGATCCGTCTTCCTATGACGCCATCTTTTCCCCCTTTTCCGAACGGTGTGAATCGTTTTACAATGATTTCCTATCTTGCATGCAATCCAAACTTATTTCTAGCCTAAACAGTTCTATAAGTTCATTAATGTAAGACGAAAATCTAACGGTTGCCAATCCGTCCTTAAGCTCGGTGACTCATCCTCATCTAACCCTTGTGAAATGCAAACCTTTTTGCTGAATTTTTCAGTTAATCCTTTAACCTGATTCCACCCTTGACACTAACTACTTTTGTTACATGCTAAATTGTGCGCAAAACTCCCTAGCTTTTATCCACATCGACCCTCCGCCGCTAAAATCAGTACACTTGTCGATGATTTCGACCCCGGCCCCGATACCGCTATTGTCCTAAAGAAATGTGTCGCCCATTCACTTCATCCCCTCACCTATCTCTTCTAACTTTCTCTTTCTGAGGGGATGAGATTCTCACATCACTCCTATTCGCCAGAAAGGTTGTAAAAGCGATATTTAAAATTACCATCTTATTACCAAATTATCTTGCATCCCGAAACTCTTCGGAAGCCTTATCTATGACTCCATGTCGTTCCAATGCAAATCCATTTTATCCCTTATTCAACATGTATTCCTTAAAGGCAAATCTACTACCACCAATTAATTAACCTATGTGCCACGCACCCTTCTTGTTATGGAAAACGGTGCAGAGATTGACCTTATAGCCACTTACTTTAACAAAGCCTTCGATAAAATCTTTTACGAAATTATCATTCTGAAACTAAGCTCTCTAGGATTTTCTCTCGGTTTTCTTCCTACCTCGCTAATCGCCACTTAAAAGTTCGTTTTGACATCTCGATTTATAATCTCTTCATATCCTTTTTCGGTGTCCCCAAGGCAGCCACCTCGATCCTTTGATTTTCATATTGTCAACAATGTGGAAAACATAATTAATCACATTGAAATTATAATTTAGACCGATGATATGAAAATCTTCAAACAAATTTCAAATTTATCTGACTCGTCACTCCTTCAATATGACCTAAACAACTTTTACACCTGGTGCACGCAAAACTTTCTTGATCTCAATATTTCTAAATGCCACATTGTCACCTTTTCGGCCAGGTGGAAAAACTCCCTTATCATCCCCATCCATGAAAAGGGTTGCAAGAGTGAGATCTCCAACTACAGTCCCATTGTCAAACTCTCCTGGGTACCTAAACTCTTTGAAAGTATCATTTACGACTGCTTGTTTTTTCACTGTAAATCGACTTTTTCACGGTTCCAGCATGGTTTCCTAAAGGGCAGATCGAGTACCACCAACCTTATCGGCTTCATCTCTAGAACACTGTATGCTCTGGAGAATTATGATGAAGTTGACGTCATTGCTACTGACTTCAGTAAGGCGTTTGATAATATCCTCATAAATTAATTCTCTTCAAACTACACTCTCTAGGCTTCAACCAGCTCTTTATTTCCTGGATGAAGTCTTATCTTGAACAACGCCAGTACAGAGTCCTTTTCTGGTCCTCTTCCTCCAACTCTTTTGTGGCCAACTCAGGGGTTCTCCAGGGTAGCCCCACATAGGGCCGTTGCTTTTCATTCTGGCCATCATTGATGTCGAATGTGTTATTCAGCACTCGGATATTTCTAAAACGAATATCCAAACGGATATCCTCTACTTTTGACTCCCGACTGCTTCAGGTTGACCTCCACAATTTTAGAATTTGGTATAATAAAAACTCTCTTGAGCTTAATGTCTTTAAATACTAATCCATCACTTACTCCCGTAGACGCCCGTCTTCTTCCCCTAGAGTTTATCGGCTGTCTGATGAACCTATTCCCTTCGTATCATCTCTTCGCGACCTAAGCGTCATTTGTGATAGCGAACTTAACTCTCGTGAACACATTGACAGCGTGATTGCTAGAGCCAACTCCGTGCTTGGCTTTGCGAAGCGTTGGTCCAAGGAGTTCCTTGATCCCTACGTAGCCAAATCCATCTTTGTTACCATCTTTGAATATGCTTGCCTAGTGTGGTCACCATTTCAATCCAATCAAATCAATAAGATTGGGGCTGTTCAGCGTAGGTTCTTTTGCTTCGCTTTACATGACCTTCCCTGGTCTGACCATCAAAACCTTCCCCCCTAAGAAAACCGCCTCTTGTTGATCAACTTGCACCCCTGTGGAAGCTGCGAGCCTTGCTGATATTACCTTCATTGGTCAGCTGCTAACCGGTGAGATTGACTGTCCTTCCCTACTCCTGCGGATCTCCATCTACACCAATCCTCGTAACCTCCATTCGGCACCTCTCTTTCACCCTGCTTATCACCGTACCAATTATGGGCTTTCTGAGCCTCTCTCACCCGTATGTTTGGGAAAGCCAACTCCCATCCCTTTTTTGACTTCCACCTGAGTAAATCTTCTCTAAGGAATGCCTTAATTCCTCCTAATTCTCTCTTGTCATGTGCTCTCTCTCATTATCATTCCCGTACTTTAATTTTAACTTATTATTACTTTATTATTATTATTATTTTTTACTTTAATTTTAATCTTTCTTGTTAATCAGTTATTAAAATTATTCAAAGGAATTTTATATTGCCAATAAACCGACTAGTTTTTTCTTTTGTTTGTTTTATTCCATCTCAATCTTGCAACGTTTCATCTTCACGTTCGTTCGAAACGTTGCAAGATTGAGATGGAATAAAACAAACAAAAGAAAAAACTAGTCGGTTTATTGGCAATATTAAATTCCTTTGAATAATTTGAAAATATTTTCACCGACAAGATTAAATTCTAAATAATAAATCAGTTATTAAATTTATTGTAGCTTGTAATAAGCGATAAATAAATAAATAAATAAATAAACAAATAAAATTACGATGTATGTATCCATTACACATATAGCCGCGTATTGCAATAATTTCGGTAAGTAATGCTGATTAATGTATATTGAATGGTTTTAGTAATGCTTAGTAATGTTAAATACTGCTTATATGATTATAATAATGGAGCCGACCATAGATTATACTAAATTGCCAGAAATTGTAATTAAAAAAATCTAATTACCATAATCCTATGAACAGTATTTAGCATTACTAAAAACGGTATGGGGAATTTTTGAGTCTACATTTTTTTTCCGACAGTGAATGTTAGTTTCAGTAAAACGTTTTTCGTTTGTACATTTTCTTAATGTATTATAGTTTGTTTTAAATCTTTTTGAATTAGAAACAGCTGTAGTTAAGGTAGAAACTATGATGCATAACTATGTATAGAATGTGGGCAATTCATCTTCTTTATACTTACGGTAAGGAAGAAAACAACCAAGGGGTTCAATTCTCATATTGATGGTATCTTGCCACTCGATGGGCACTACTTTAAGCATCTGTGCTTGGATTGGATATTGGAAATAATTTGTCTTTGTGGTATGTGAGTCAAAATTTCCTTCAAAAATTTGTATAAGACCATTTGGAGCGAGCACTTTATTCCATAACTTTTCATTCTTCGAAAACAAAACTTTATATGCAGTAACAGATCCATCCGGGCCACCTTTAGTTCTAATACCGGTTATATTTCTCGGCTCCATAAAATCAAACTAAGAGCATTGTCATGTTGATATCAAACTTTGAATAAAGAACTTATTATTACCAATACAAATTGATTTGGTGTATCTACTGCTGGACGCCATCCAGTCGGTGAACTCATTTTGAGCATATCATATAGACGAGGTTTCTTACCTATGACAGGTTTAGGCCACAGTACGCTGCTAGCGCGGACCTTTAAAAGCTATTATGTTTGAAAATGATCTGTCTTTAGAGTTAAAATTTGTCTACCTGGTTTGAATTTAATTTCTGGTTATCAACGCCCATTTCATCATCGCAAATAATTTCGACTGTTGTTTTATCAGTTGGGAATTTAGTTGAAGGTAAAATTGGCAAAACATCAAACATATTCACAGGAGTAGTAATTTCGAATGCAAATTCAGGAACAGAAGGAAATGTTTTACATCCATATAATTCAACTCTCATGGCTATGGCACCATGCCACTTTAATGAATACAAACGAATTACTTTGGCTTCTATTGGTACTGGAAAAATGGAGCTTTTCGTTTGTCGTGAACTCTCAGGGCCACTGAATATTTGTGGCATTTTATTTTCGTCCAAAATGAAATGGTAAATACCACCATCAAAACTGTAAGATAACTGTACAAATTATATTTTTTAAATTTTCTTATATTAAAATATAAAGAAATAAATATTTAATGGCATACAAAAAAATCGAATATTTAAGAGGTGGAAGTAAATAACCAAAATTCATTAAAAGTGCAAAGCTGTGTTAAAAGTAACTATAGTCAAATCATTAATGAATTTATTTCATTTTCCTCTTATCTATCTTAATATGATTAACGACAAAGTCCGTATAATTAAATATTGTTTTGGAATATTATTTAGGGTCTTTAGGATTACTATATGCTTTATAATAGATTTAATTTATATAACACTGATTCGTAAATTAAGGAATTAAGTTTATATCCAATTACCAGCATTTAAACAGCTGTACTAAATTGGATTTCGTGAGTTTTGCTTTCATGTGACACACACATATATTAACCCTTTAATTACCACGGCCATAATAGTAAAACTGATATCACAGTCCAGGCGTTTAATTTTTTTTTATATGATACCAATTATCATCAAGTTTTGTGGGATGTAAATATCTATGTTCTAAATAAGTGAAATAAGTCACATATATGTGACAGACAATTTTTATTTTTGATAAATAACAAATTTTTATTCAGATTAGTTGTTGGTGTGGTAGATTTTGAAACATTTGTCTACCCACAGACTAATTGGAAGTTCAGAAGGTGTTGTACAACTTTTGCGGGCATACATAGTAGCTGTGCGCAGTTTATTGGCAGAGCATACTCGACACCTAAGATCTTATAATCCATTGTAGTTATTGCCAGACCACTAAGATTCTAAATCTATTATATTATTTATAACATTTCCCCTTGATGTGCGGTATGATTTGGTGCATACTGTTATCTTAAACTGACTATTAACGTCCGTTACATATTTGTGACGTTTCGCCCAGAAAAAGAAGCCAGTCGTCACATATACAAATGTGACGCTGCTAGCGAAAGGGTTAGGATATATACAAAATATGTGCACTTATAAGAATAAAAAGACTTAAACGTTAATTTAAAAAATCGAAAACACGGCTGTATAAAAAATGAAGTTAAGAGATTGAAACAAGTTAAAATATATAAATTCCGACACCGTTATGATCAACATGACCAACTGCAACGAGATAGAACATTATGGGCTTTCTAAAAATTTTTGTTATCCAAGGATAACACGACATAGCTTAAGAAAACTAGTGCATATTATCAAATTTTGAAAATTCAGTATAGTTGAAAATAATTTTTCTAAAAATTAGTTTTCGAAAATACAATGGAAAAGCTATATGGGCACATATATAGATGCAAAAGAAGCTAAAAGTATGTACATTTGTTGAAGCTGATCTTTGTAAAATATATTCATCATACTTCAGAAGATATGTTACTCTTCCCATGTGTTTTTTATAGACGTACACAGATTAGTTAGTTGAACAAATGGAGGCAATATATACTTTAATTTTAACTTAAAGGAAAAAGAAAACAAATGTTAGATATACAAGGTGTTTCATATATCATATAATAAATAAGTGGAATGAAATATTCGACCTATACAAAGAAAAAATTATATGGCTGACAAAATCGAATTTATGAATCAATTTGTAACTCCCAAAACGGTTGAGATAATATAATTTTTTTTGTCAGTTCAGATCTTTCATTCCACTTACTTTCGTATACGATTAGTTATATGAAGCACCTGTATAGAGAGGAACACAAAATTTTAATTTCCCCGAAAAATTCATTAAACATTACGGAACCGCTTTACAGGGAGTTACTATACATATATTGTTCTAAATAAATTTCTGAAAGAAACATCTGATTGTGCGTGTTCTCTAATAAGTTTTTAATTTTTGAAAATTTGATTTTTCTGTTTTTAGAAATAAAAGCCTTATTTATAATAATATGCTAATATGTTATTTTCCAGCACAGGAACCACGTTAAAGTAACTACATCAGTTAAAACAAATAAAAATAAATTTCAAATAAACTGAGTATTTTTACAGAGGCAATAAATTTTTGATAAAAGATCTATTAATAGATTTGTTTTGAATAAAAATATTCTATTTATTTTTTTCGACAAGTGAATGCCCTTAATATTTACTGCTGAACAAAAATCTAAAAATGTATGATTCTTTTAGCTATCTATTTTCTGAGAAAACATATATGTATAATTTAGGATTAAAATACCTTAACTTATTGTGCACCCCTTATCATTCAAATAACACATTAGACTTCCTAGTTGTAATATAATATATTAATCGTAATGAATAAGATCAAACATGTGAATGATAATATAAAAAAAAAAATTATATGCATTAACATAAACATACCACTTCTAAAATTAAATCTGACTGCGGAAACTCTCATGCAGCAATTATGATGTGAATCCATTGATATAAAATTTAATAGGTTGCCATTTTTAATTTCAAGCTTTCACAGAGACGGGACTTATCTAGATCAATTAACATTATATTATAATACATATTTACATTATATTATAACACAAGTATAAAATGTAACCGATCGCCATCATGTGATCTATTTCTTGCTCCAGAAATCCATACTGTGTGATTATACATATACATATAAAGGGTGATTTTTTGTGGGCATACCAAAATAAGTGGGATGAAAGATCTGACCTAGACAAACAAAACATTCTATGGCAGAGGATGAGCGATTTCCACCGCTTGCGAGTTATAGAGTCATTCGAAATTTCCATTGTATGCACATCACTATTTTATTTTTATATTTTCATTAACTCACGCAAAATATCGACTATACTACTATCCTTTCTGAAGATGTCAACACTGTTGACATACCACAACCCACTGCAGGTACGCTCACTTCCGTAATTGGAAAATATGTTTCTCTCTTTCCTAAAACTCAGATTTTCCTCACATTTGCTCCAAAATTCCTGTTGACAGGATTTTAGTAAACTTCATTCTTCATCGGTCCCATAAGAAAAAGTCCAATGGAGTAAGATCTGGAAATTTAGGAGGCCAATGAATTGCTCCACCTCATCCAATCCAGCGTTTAGGAAATTGTTCACCTAATTTTACCTTTACAATGTTACTAGAATGCCCTATCTGCCCTATGTTATTGGTAAAACATTGACCTTGTGTTATCCACAGAGATGTTTTTAAGTAGGTCTGACAGTGTATTATCCAAAAACTCCGCATAAATTTGGCTATTAAATGCTTGCGGTAAAATAAATGGTCCTATTAAATTATTGCCGATGATCCAAACCAAACATTGACACTGAATTTATGTTGAAATGATGTCACCCTTGTCCTCTGTGGGTTAATATCCAGAGATATGAAGGTTATGGAAGTTAGTGATACTATTTTTACTATCAATTACGATACATCCGTCCATAGAATTCGGCCTAGAAATGTCCTATTCTCTATGTGTTAAGTGCAAAACTCGAATTTTCTCTCGGAATCTCCTTTCAGGAGTCTTTTTACTGACATATGATGATATGTATGCAACTTTTCCCGATGCAGAACATTCCAAACTGTGTATGAATACACTCCTAATCATCTTACGACTTGCCTCGTGCTCGTTTCAAGGGTTTGTCTGATGATGCTGATTATTGATCGCAGATCCGTCCTATTTGAAGCTACACTTCCGGTTTCTCTTAACCTCTGCAAAGTCCGCGAAAATGCCTTGGGATAGTCCCAAGCTGGCTGGCTTTTGTTCGTTTTACTACTTTCGCAATATAACATTAAGGTATCAGTTAAAGTTTTCTACGGAACAGATTTTCTTCCTATATTTAACCTGTATGTGTTGTATCTTGTTGGAAAGGTAATAATATGGACAACTCGATAAAAAATAACTATGCATATCAATTATATGAATTTCGGAGAAAATATGAGGAAAACTAAATGAGAAAAATATTTTCCAATTTAGGAAGTAAGTGTACCTTCAGTGGGTAGTGGTAGGTCAATATTGGTAACATCTTTGTCGCGGCATTGAGATGACCAAAAGATAAAAATAAAACACTGATGTGCATACCATGGGATACAATTTTTTGTTTGCCTAGGTTAGATATTTTATCTCACAAATTTTGGTATGTCCACTAAAAGCACCCTGTATATGGTATGTGTGTATGTAATGCACATAAAATTATTGCTCGTTTAATAGTACGAAGGCTGGGAGGAGGTATTAGATATTATTTTATTAACAGAAAATGGTTAGAGACTCCTAGACCATTTAGGAACCCAAGGAAAATCGACTGGAAGAAATTACCGATCCTATCACCCCCCAATGGAAGGATTCGAGCATAAATAGATTTGAAAAAGCTATGAATATGGCTTATAAAATCTCGTGCGCAGCTAAATATAGTAAAAAGACTCTACCTCCCTGGTGGAATGAGGACCTCTCCAATCTTAGGAAGATTACTAGAGAGGTCTACAATATCTGTTATAAGCATAAGTACTGGCAGCCCTATAAAGACTACCTAATAATATACAAGAAGGCAATAGCAGAGGCTAAGCAACAGTCACTGTCAATCCATTGAAAATATCAAAGACTCGGCAAAACTTAGTAAGATCTTGTAAAAGGAACATGTCAATCGCTCTTTTATTAAAAAGATCATGGACAAAATCTACTACCTAATCTCTAGAGTTTCTGTTTGACATGCACTTTCCGGGTTGTGCGGCCACTCGCATGAGAACTCCGAGTGCTGAAAGTGTTCAGCCGACCTCCGAAGGATTTTGTACCAGGTTCGGAGACCCCACTTCAACCAACCAACCAACCATGTTATTGATTTGAAATTGACATTGTTTTTGCCCTAAATTACACTTTCTTAAATATATGTGGGTGCTTTTGTATTTTACTTTGCAATAATCACACTAATGATTAATTAATTATTATTCATTTATATGGGAGAAATTTAGAAACGATAAAGTACAGGTTTTCTTCTAAATTCCGTGCGCAACTCCATTTTTAACCGTTAGGCTATTTTTTTGCCATTTAATATTTCGAATTATCCTTTTACTCGTATATTATAACAGATTATAAAAACGGTTTGTAATGTAAGTATTAAGTAAATGAAACGAAAAATCGAAACCCAGTTCATATTTAAAATCTCTTACTTGATATAGTGTCACATGTTGGTCGAATATTGGACTGCCTTGCATTACAACTCCGTACAGTGGTAAAGCTTGAGGAAAAGTTATTTGAAGGTATTCCGATGGGTCATTATTGGCCGGTGACCAACTGCCATTCGATTTTGAAGATGGCTTGCTATGCAGTCTGGCGTATTGTGGTAAGAATGAAGACCCTAAGATACTACTTGCAGCAAAAGCAGTATCGGGCACTCCGTAAGGACCAGTTATTATTGGAGTCATGCTAAAGATATTATTTTGGTTATTGGTTATTGTTCTTATATCTTATTTTATATTGTATTTATATAGTTTTTTACTCTTTTTCTTCACAAGCCTTTGGCGGTGTTACGGTGATTGGTATAATTAAGGGGCCTTCAGTGCTGGTCTTTGGTGATTCTTCTAAATTGAAATAAAATAAAATAGGGTGCGATAATAGTTATTGCACAAATTTACCTGAGGGTCTAACCGTTACCAGTTTTTCAGGCAAACATATTAATTGATTGTCCAGACACTGACATATTTTTAGACTATCAGATTGTATGAACTCATATACATCATTAGGCTATAATAAAAATGAGTCAAACTTTTTTTTCTAAACGAACAAACATGTGTTACCTTGATAAGTTTTCCATCTGGAGTCATGCATGGGCATTCATTTTTTAAAACACAACTATTCTCATCACGCCAGTATTTATTTGGAGAAATGCAGTCTATCATTACGTCCGTTTTTACACAGCCTTCAGCACAAATATCACCCATTTGGCACAATAGTCTCTGATGGAGTAACTGAAATAAAACGTTAGACTTTGTCTTAAGGGACGTTAAATTCAGTCACCTTTTTATAGTAGTCACATGCTTTGTCGCACGCAATAGCGCATTCAGACCATCTTTTACCTGGCGGGCATTGCAAAGGGAACGTGGTGGTATGCGGTATAATTTGACAGCTGGGTTTAATGGCTATCACAGATTGTGCATTGTCACATTCTTTAAGAAGAGGGTTAAACAACTTCGATTTAGGGCAAACTTGCTCAACATAACTCCAAATATTTTTGCTAATTTCTTCACACACAAAATACATTGCGCAATCATTCGGAGACTCCGTATAAGTTTCATTTGCTACACACGGTTGGGACATTATGGGTGCATGAGTAGAAGGAGTCGGAGAAGTTAGTTTTGGAAATGAGCAGTTGGGGTTTAGGATCATGACATTAGATATATGATCACAAGTCATACTAATTGGATTATACATCATCGATTGACCGCATGTTTTTTCTACATTCGTCCAAATTCCGTCTGATTGCTGCACACAATGGAGAAATTTATAGCAGTTTCCAGGGAATTTTCGGTGAGGAGTATTCGGATCACATGTTTCTAAAGGTTTTTCGGTTGTGCTCAATATTACTGATGGTATTGAATATGTCGGAAAAGGAGAAGTACAAGGAGCACCACTGCATATATTTTTTTTCCTTGTACATCTACAAGTTTGGCACGTATCTAACCGCGTTATATCACCTTCGTAATAAACTATACCATCTTTTTCCATACAAATGGGCTTACAAGTATTTTTTGGAACACATTCTGTAAAACTGTCATTTAAATAAATCATATCTTCATTGCAAGGCTTTATATGGCATCCTTCGAAACAAGTTTCTGTTAGACACATTCGTTCCGCTACGCCCTGATCCAAAAAGTTGTCACACGTTTCAACTGGGCAAGGTTGAGTACAAGATTTATATTCAGAACATGTTGGTTCGCATTGCATTGCTGGAACACAACAAAGCTTAAGTAATGCATAATTTTACAAAATAAATACGTACGGCAAAGGTCTGTGGTCCTCCATTTGATATTTGTGCCTTTTAATGAGCAGGCATAAGCATAAGCGGCCAAAGCTGTGCAAAGGCACTCACAGTCGCCGCCTTGATCGCAAGCACATGTATCGAATATGCACCTCTTCAGATATTTTTCATAGGGAACCTTATTGTGACACTCCTGTTGGTAATGCATTTAGTAAAATAATGTACTTAAAAACTGAAAATGGGGATCTTATGAACAAACATTAATCTTTGATAATTGCTTAAAATCTATTTCAATGGTAGCAAAATGCAAAGTGCTAACAGATCCATTAGGTAAAATATTTATTTTCCAGCTCCCTGGACAATCCATGATTTATTTTATAATGTTGTATAAACTTTTAAAAAAATGAGAGCTGATTTAGCAGTTGTATTAACAAACTCATATTATCAGCAACAAATTCACTATAGACCTGTGTTATTTTTGCTATAATATTCGTTATATTTGTCATTGAAATTGCTAACTAAAAGCCACATTCAGGAATTTGTTCTAATGTTTTACATTGATAATTTAGGAATTAAAGGGGAGGTGTGAGTGGAATTCTTTGATAATGACTTTGAAAACAAATATCTTGTGTGTGACAGAAGAGTTAAAATATAAAACTCTAAAATAATTGTTATTCTATTTATAGAGAAATATAAAAAATTACTTCCAAAATCTCACTATTTATGTTTTTACACCAAATGTCACTTTAATAAGTACTATATATAAATGAAAGGCTGCGGAACTCTAAAAATCCTTATACATTTTGCGAATATAATTTCTCACCTCTCTGAAGTCCAAAGATATACATATCAAATATAGTCAGAATTACATACGTTTTCGTGTGCAATCACCCCAAGGGGAAAATGAAGTAGAATTTCATCCCACTCGGATGATTTTATGTGAAAATTTATACGAGTATACCGAAAAAACTGTAGGTAAACATTATTATACAAAAATAAATTTTTATTTGTTATAACTGTAATCTCACAGCGTCACTGAAATAGAAACAACACGTATAAATTTTAAATTCAAATTCTGTCGCCTACGAGAACACTCATTTCGATGTCAGTCACAACACTGGTGCTCTCGGGCTTCTACTTCTCTTGGCATATTTCAAATTTTTCAAACGCATTGTTCTCAAAACGACTTTTCGGACCTGACCGGATTTATAACTACAAATTTGCGATTTTCGACTGAAATATGTAATGTTTTCATAATTGCATTGGTTAAGGTTACAGGTAGCCGTTAATTTCTTTTTATCTTAAATGTTAATATTTTTAGGTTATTTTTTTTGCGATAGTCACAGTGGAGTCAACCTTAAATTGAATTCCAGTGTTTTTTTACTATTGTAGTTTCCCTTACCTTAAACAATGATGACTTCAAAATTTCGCATTTAAGGTGAGCCCAAGATTCTCTTTCCGGATGCTCCTTGCATACATTTTTTGGTTCTGTTGGAATCGTACAATAGTCCTGTAATTTCCAAGAATGGCCAAAGAGAATTGGGCTTGTCTCCAAGCCCCTAGAGGGAGACATCATATCATCCTGGGAGTCATCATTATAATTTCCACATAATCCGCGGACTTTTTGCTTCCACTTGTCGTTTAGTTTAATATAAACTCTGGTGCCACGGTCCCATTTAATTTGAAGACCTAAATCCAAAACTTCGACGACTATAAATAAACCAGTCTTATATACGATAAAAGAATGGGAACTTTCTCCTTCAACCTTTTTATATCCTAGAAATATTAAATAAGGTTAATGAAACATATTTTGAAATCTGTTTTATTTTTTACTACTTTCAATGGATTTTTGATCCGAAGGATCAGAAGACAACGTTAAGGATGCCTGTGATGAACCTGTCAATGAAATTGTCACCGATTTTGAGCAAGTAACACCAAGTGATCCACAAAGAACATTTTGTATTGTTATTGTAAATCCGTTTCCGTTTGTATCTGCTCCTTTGGACAGGACATAGTCACAGGCTCCTTGGAAATCAAACTCCTTTTTGTCAAAAGTAGTGAAGTGAGAGTCTCCCCAAACACTACATGTAGATGCACATTTGTTTGTAGTACATTTCCATTTTCCCGATTTGCATTTACTGAAAAATATTTGCATTAACATTACGAAGTCTACATTCGATGAACCAATTAACCAATAATTGCAATCTTCTTGGATTTCATCACCATCATTGTAGTTCTTTCCTGCGTGGTGACATGAGCACTCTTGAGGCAGAACGCATTTGTCTAGTGAAACATCCAACACGTAACCAATTTTGCATAAGCAGCCTGGCTTACAGTCCTCAAAATTATTAGAATAAATGTGCATATTTTTGCATGTCCTTGGTTCTATGGGAACACAAGAGGAAAATTCTGAATATGCTCTTGAAAGGCACTGGATTTTAAGTCCGGTCGAAGGTGGATACTGAATAATATCTCCTGGCGATGCTTCTAAACATTCCCATAATCCCTTGGTGCAGGTGCTTGTAAAAGAGAATTATATATATACATTTGGAATCTCTACTTTGTACAATAAAACGAATTTAGTTAAAAAGTGTTAAATCTAACGAGAAGAGGCTCAGATATTGGTATTTTATCTTTTTTAATTGCATACCTATAAGATTTATATTGATTACAAAATAGTTTTCACTAAAAAAATAAAATGAGATATTTATATGGAACACTTGGAAACCGTCCTTGACCACGGGTAAGATTCGAACTTGTGATGATCGAATTGGCGCTGTTTTTGCTCTAACCAAGAGCCCACTTTCTGCCGATGCTATTCCATTCTATCCTACATTACTGTATACAGGGTGTTTTTTAGTGGGCGTGCTAAAATGAGTAGGACGAAAGGTCTGACCTAGACAAAACATATTAAAAGGGATGAGAGGGGGGTGGGAGGGGGGCAATTTCAACCGTTTGGAAATTATAGGGTGATTCGTAAATTCCAATTTTTCATGGTATGCGCTACTTTATTTTTATTTCTTAAATTACTCTAGACAGCGACATCCAAATCATGCCAAAAATTTACTATCCTAATGTGCTTACTAAAAATGTCAGCAATGTTGTTCTACCACCACCCACTGCAAGTACACTCACTTCCTCATGTGAAAAATATTTTTCTCATTTTCCTAAAATTGAGAATTTTCTCACATTTTCTCCGAAATTATTGTAATCTGTAGTCTGCATTGAGACGAAATCCTATATAGTGACAAACGAGTTAATTCAGATTCCCAGGAAAGTAAAACAATCACTACATGTTTTTGATTGAGTCTGATAGATAAATAGATCATTGAAGTATATAATTTTTTTTATTACTATAACAAACCCTTATATTATATTATTATAGACTTAATTATTAATTAGAGATTTCGCCCAAACATATACATGTAAAGTTAAAAAGAAAATTAAAAGATAACTTCTAACGCAGTTGACCAAGTTTCAAGGTGTAATAATTAACCTCTAAGGGTTGGGAATTAATTCGGAAAAATATTATGAAAAATTAATAATTTTTGAAAAGGATTTGAGTGAAAATTGATTGTGTTATAAATTTCAGTGAGGTGCTTTATTAAAATATTTGGCAAATATGAAAAAAGAATTGTTCACTATTTCAATAACTTCTAATATTCGTATAATCACCAAAATATGTATATTTGAGATTGCATGTTTTTTTAAATTTTTCTTTAACTGCGTGATAGAGTCATCTACAATAATTTATTATTATTCATTATAATTTCATCAGCAATGAGTGTAGTGATATCGGTTGTAGTAAGTTTTGTTGATAAAATTTTAATTTTTTTTTTGCAAAAGCACAAGTTGTTGCATAGCGGTACACGTCGAAAATGTCGATTGAATTAAAAATGTAACAATTGGTACCGCTGTGCAACCATATCCCGACCCGCGCTGAACTAGCAGCGTCACTCGGTGTGAGAAGCGCATCGCAACTTAGCACGGCCCGGAGATTGCTAGCTGAGCGCCCTAAGAACACCCGGCAAGCGACCCTTGGCAGTTAAAAAATAGCTTTAAGATCCAGCGGTCAAAAGAGAATAATCGAAAAGAAAAATAAAAGAAGTAGTTAAAGTTAATCGAGTTTTGGAATCATTGAATCTCCTTCTACCAAAATACCAACGATTCACTCCCGGATCATACAATATTTTGGCGTAGCCGGTAAGTTTAAGGAAACCTAGGTGAGATTATAAGAGCTTGAAAAACCTTGATCCTGCGAACCAATAGGCTCAGCAAAGCCCCAACCCTTCAACGCTTTATTTACCTTTTCTCCAGGCTTTAACAACAACAACTTCAGTCGCCGCTGTTCCAGACGAACATTATTCGCAACAACTTGAGTCGCCGCTGTTCCAGACGAACATTATCCGCATTCTTATTGCTGAGAACTGAGAATACTTTAGACCAACTAGGTCACTCCAGATATTTTTCCAATCTCGACCTCATAAGTGGCTACCTCTATGTTTGGACTGACCCCAAAGATTGACACCAGATAGCTTTCAGCACCAGTTATGGAACCGCTTTGGGCTTAAGCTCCATTAACGTTCCAACGTCCCATGAACTATGTACTTACGAGGTCTACAGTGCCTAGAATGTCTCATCTATCTAGATGGCATAGTTATCGATAAGAAAAAAGCCGCAAGAAAAGACTCCACTAAAAAAAGAGTTACTTGCAATAGTATGTGGTTTTAAAATTTTAATGTCATAAATATACGGTCGTGTTCTTGAACTGAAGTGCAATACCGAATATGAAAGCGGGGACAATAACGCGAATTCACTTTTCGCTCTACCGCATCCCAAAGCAAATAGTCCCGGACCAAAGAACGAACTTCCTTTGTGTTTTGTTTAAGCAGTTATGCAAACTCTTGTGGGTGAAGAGACTACACTCGCAGTCTAACGGAGCACTCGAAAACATAAGCACGCAGAATCTCAGAAATCTGGAAAACCTTACCTGGTCACCGCTACTACGTCATTGGTGAACACCATTCGTGATACGCATGGTTACCACTACAAAAGACTGTTCATAATAATCGACGAAATCCCGACTTCACCCCGGGATTACATAACAAAGTAACTTATTACTGTGACTTATCACATCTATGGAATTTTGTCCACAGATCCACAAATGAATCCAAAAACAAAAATCATATATTTATTATATTATAACTAAATAAATAACTAAGATAATGAAAACCAAATGGGGGAAAATATTGTATTTGAGTTGTATTTTTTTTTAGCTAATGATTGAAAACCAAAAATATTTCAAAGAAGCTTGGATAAAGTATGTTTATTAATAATCCATTAATAATTATTAATAATTTGGCAAAAGAAATTGTTCATGGGTGAAAATAGACAACTTATTTTTTTTTTAATGTCGAACAGGAGGAAAAAAAATCTAGAAAAATACAAACCTAGTTTAAACAATTATGCCAGGCAATTACAAAAATATTTTGGATTGTACCAAGATTCGAAGTTAGTGAACAAAATATTTGAAAAGAAGAATTTTTTTCAAGGCTATGTCAAGTTTCCAGATTTACAAATTATTTCGGTAAAGCACCTCAGTAACATCTATGACACATTAAATTTTGTCCACATCGTCAACTGGTTCAAAAGTTATTAAATTTTTCGACATTTTCGAAATGAATTACTAACCCTTAGGTGTTAATCATTAAGGGCTGAAATTTGCAGGATTGTTACCTGTGTTTGTTGTAATCATAAAAAAATAGAACGGCTGTAATCGGTGTGAGAACACTTCACATGTTCTTTTACATCTAAATGTTACTTTAGTAGTAACACTTGATCAGAAAGCCTACTATTAGAAATAATGCTACCACTTACCAAAGTTGTAGGAAATTTTGCCCTGGCCTTATTTCCTTGTAGTTAGATTTAAAACTAGTACCATCATGCCAACAAGGGCAGTGCTCCACAGGTATACATTCATTTTTATCATTCAACAATTCTCCAAGTGGGCATCGACACCCCTCAACGCAATTTCCTTTACAAGTGTCTTTTCTCGACAGGTCCTCGCATTTTCGAAGGCAGCCATCGCCACACTCATCATACACTTGACCAGCTGGGCATTGCAGAGCTACGGTTATAAAGTTATATGTATGCATTGTCTCTAGATATTTAAAAGTATGTTAGTACAGCATTCTTTTACTCCGAATCTCCAGTTGGTATTAACGTTCTGTCGATTACACTCGGTTCCGTATGCAGCTAATATGGGACAGAGGCAAGTTGAAATATCGTTCTTACAAGCGCAAACATCGTAGATGCAATTCTCGTAAAAGGGTTCCGGGTCCACTGACCAGTGACATTCTTTGAAATATATTAGAAATTTGATGTTTTTTGTGAAATTGTTGGAAGTAAACGGATATACGGTTGCAAACCTGCAAATACGTCGCTCAAAATATATTCGCAATATTTTTCAGCTTTCTCCCTATTTTCTGGGTAAATATCGCAGGGATACGGTGTGGGCGAAACATCAGAAAGGTAATTGCATGTGTCTTGCGTTTTCCATTTGTCGGCAAACGGTTCAACGGCATTTTCGATGTCGCCTTCTGGTGTCAAGAAATCATCTTCAGAGTTGAAATTAAATGTACCACATAATCCTTGGGTTTTGTTTTCGAAGCTTGCAGGAACATCAATATACACGCGGGTATTACCGTCCCACCAAATTCTAATTCCATTTGTGAAATCAACTATATTGGAAAAATTTAAATATTTGTATTATATTTATGGAAAATATTAAAATTGGAAGGGCATGGGTATTGTTAATTCATACGTCAGCTAAAATTGAGGTTTTAGGTATTAAAAAAATTAAAACCAATATCGCATCTATACTAACAAGCTGTCATGACTTTATAGTGAAGTCACACTAGATTTATAAAAACATTAGTTTTCTGGATATACTACTTAGAACTTTCGTTATGATTTTCCTGCAAACTTTAAGTAAGGCATTTTATTCCACTAGTTTCAGAAATGGAATGGTATATTTCAGAATAATTTAAAATATAATATTAAAAATTATGAAAATAGTACTTTTGTTTGCCTCATAACAAGTCCTTCTGATGATATCGGTTGAATGATTATTTTATAAATATTCCGTTTTTTTCTTTTGACACAAAAAAAAGAAAAATAATGGTTTACCTACGTTTTCCCCTATAAACATAACAAGGTAAAATTATTTTGTAGGACATACTATTAATTATGGTAATTATGTACAACATTCAATGCTATGTAAAAAATAACCCCAAAAGAATATTTTTACCACGCTTCATGTTGTAATACATCACAGAAAATGTATCAGGAATTTTATAAAAAAATTGTTGTAGTGATGTAAAATATGATCAAAAAGGCATTTCTCGCCCATTGTGCTTACTAGGAATTTTAGTGAGAATTGAACCCACAACTTCTAATGGCGTCGAGCTCTGTTACCGATTGAGCAAACGAAGTCTCCTGCTTAGACATGAGTTTTTATTAATATATACTTATGTATTTCAACCAGTCCTAAATGATAATGCTCACATTGGTGTAGTATTATACAGTAGGGTCGGTTGTTGAACAGTGAACCAAACAGATACACTGAACCACCGCCATTCTAGGAAAACTGCGACGTTGCTAATTTGACCCAGCAAGTTAAAACATACCTCGTGGGCAGCCTTCCTCTCTCCCGTAGTTAGCCGGCGGCTACGACTTGAGCGTGACGTGTGACAGCGGCTTGTTTGTTTCTCGCCAAAAAAACAGTATTTTCACGTAAGTGCCTCGATTTTTGTATATTTTTTTATTAATTGTAAGAACAAAAGCTGTATGGTGTCAAAATTATTGTAGTTTTAGTCGTTTTATGAGCATATTGCGTTGTAACAATTTAGTGTATAACTTTTTTTTTTAATATTATAAGTGGAATAGCGTGTGTATTAAACAGTGAACCAGGTCCGCATAGTACGCAGTGAACCGGTTCACTGTGTACCTTACGATCCTGGTTCCCTATTCCTTGATAGTGTAATGTTGAAAATCAATAATATTTTTGTTTTATTTAGGATGCCAAGACGACAAAATAAGGAACGAAAAATAGGAAAACACACAAAAGACGACATGATGTCAGCTTTATTAATGGTATAAAATGGTAACTGCATTAGGACGGTCGCAAAAACCTGTAAAATTCCGTACCCTACATTGCGCCCTTACGTGAAAAACAAATGCGAACATGGTGATAATATATCACTTGTACCTAGGTATGATATTAATAAAGTGTTCACTCAAGAACAAATTTTATTAAAATACTACAAGGACTATGCGCTAATGTTCTACGGTTTGACCGTCAAAGAATGTAGGAATGGGGCGTACGAAATGGCAAAGGTTAATGTCATTAAAATACCAAGGTCATGGGAAGGAGACCAATTGGCAGGTTTGGAATAGTTTCGTTTCTTCAAAAAAAGACATCCTGATATTTCGGTGAAGAAACCAGAAGTTGTAAGTCTCGCACGAGCTACCTCAATTAACCGTGAAACTGTGGCAATATATTTTTTTTAATAAGGAAGAGTTGCTGAAACGGTAGTCTAGATTCGCGGATGGAACTCGAATATTAATCCTTGACAAAACCGGCACAACCACCGTCCAGAAACCTCAGAAAGTTGTACCTCCAACAGGAGCTAAAGAGGGTAAAGTGACATGTGGAGAAAAAGGCACTCCTGTTACTACATGCTGTATAGCCATCACACGCGGCCAGCGACTTGCAGAAGGGATTCCTGAGGAACTGCCTCCTTCCGAACGGGCCCGGCGGGTGGTAGACTCGACGATGGGTCTTATTTGCCGGGCTTCCCGGGAGGCCGTGCCGAGGAAGAGGGCCGGCAGAGAGGGGCGACGTCCTGCCTACTGGTGGACGGACGAGATCGCGGAAATGAGGCGGAAGTGTCTCCGCCTCAGACGGTTGGCTCAACGAGCTGACCGACGCGATCCCGACGCAGCCCGCAGATCCGCCGAGGCCAAAGTGGCGAAGAGGGACCTTCGCAGGGCCATCAGGGCGAGTAAACACCGATGCTGGAAGCGGCTGGGGGATGATCTAAATGATGATCCTTGCGGATGGGGGTATAGGATTGTCCTCCGCAAATTGGGGGCGCTCTCTCAGAGGGCCCCCCTCGAAGCGGGGACAGTCCGTTCCATCGTGGATGCCCTTTTCCCCACCCAGCCGCTGGAGCCTAACCGTGCGACCGGCGAGGCACTCGAGTCTCCTCCATTTACAATGCAGGAGCTTGTGGGGGCCTCGCGGAGTCTACAGAATCGGAAGGCGCCGGGGCCCGATGGGCTCCCAGCAGAGGTGCTGAAGGCGTTGACGGCGAGCCATCCAGGGCTCTTGCTGGAGATGTACAATGCCTGCCTGAAAGCGGGAATCTTTCCCTCCCGCTGGAAGGCGGCTAAGCTTGTGCTGATCAGCAAGGGCAGGGACCTGCAGGGTCCCCCGGGTCGCTGTGTATGCTCGACACAGCCGGCAAACTCCTGGAGAAGCTTCTGAAGCCTCGCCTCCACGCGGCCGTCGTGGCCGCTGGAGACCTTTCCGAGAGACAGTACGGTTTTCGGAAAGGGAGGTCGACGGTACACGCTATCCAGGAGGTGGTCGATGCGGCCTGGGCCACCGAGAGCGGGAACCATTACTCCCGTCCGGTGTGCCTGCTGGTCACTCTGGATGTGCGCAACGCCTTCAACTCGGTGAGGTGGAAGGATGCGCTTAATGCGTTAGAACGCGACTTCAGGGTTCCCCAGTATCTCTTGCGGATAATGGGGGATTACCTGAAGGACCGTACCCTCACCTACGACACGGAGGATGGCTCGGAAATGAGGGTCCTGTCGGCGGGGGCGGCCCAAGGCTCCATTTTGGGTCCCGACATATGGAATTATACATATGACGGGATCCTGCGTATGGAGATGCCGGAAGGGTCTTTCCTGGTTGGGTATGCTGACGACATCGCGGCGGTTATTACCGCCAGAGATGTCGCGGCGGCGCAAATGCGGCTCAACCAGGTGATGCGTCGGGTCGGTCCCTGGTTACGCGACCACGGACTGGAGTTGGCGTTGGCCAAGACCGAGATCGTCCTTCTGACGAAGATGCGGGTGGGAGACATGTCGGTCCAGACGAAACTCGCGATCAAGTATCTGGGGGTGAGCCTCGATTGTAGGCTCACCTTCTGGGATGAGATCAGGGGCAGGGCGGACAAGGCGGCTGCGATGACGACGGCGTTAAGCAGGGTCATGGCCAACATTGGTGGTCCCAGGCCCTGCAAGCGGCGTCTATTGCTCCGCACCGCTGAGGCCGTCATGCTCTATGGGGCAGAAGTCTGGGCCGGTGCGATGCGGTGGGAGAAGTACCGCAGGCGTTTGCTTTCGGTGCAGCGACGTGCGGCCCTCCGCATCGCGAGCTCCTACCGCACGGTCTCGGAACCGGCGGTGTTGGTGGTCGCAGGGGTCATTCCAATTGACCTCTTGGCCAGGGAGCGACAGGCTGTCCACCAGGAGAAGCCTGTTCTGGGGCGGGAGACCCAGCGGGTCGTACGGGCCAGGATCTTGGCGTCCTGGCAGGAAAGGTGGGACGGGGAGTCGCGGGGCCGGTGGACAGCCCGGCTTATTCCCCGGCTGGACACCTGGCTGAACCGTCAGCATGGTGAGGTCGATTACTACCTCACCCAGATGCTGACGGGGCACGGGCACTTTCGGGTCTTCCTTTACCGCATAGGGAAGGTACCGAGCCCGTGCTGTGTATACTGCGACTCCCCGTCGGACTCCGCTCTCCACACATTCTTTGAATGTGCTCGATGGAGGGCGGAGCGAGACGATGTGGAGGGAGTGACTGGCAGCATAACCCCTGATAACGTAGTCGGGGTTATGCTGCAGGGGAGGGACTTCTGGCGAAGAATCGCCCTTTTCGTGAGGGGATCCTTCGCCAGAAGGAGCAGGACGCGAGCAGGGAGCGCCTGTTGAGGTAGAGGGCCCTGTTTGAGGGCGGGGTATATAGGACTCCACCCCGAAGTAATGTTTCACAGACGGTTCCGGGGTGGAGTTCCTGGGGGAAGGGAGCAGGGTTTTAGCCGGTAGGCCCAGCTTTTGTTGGGGAGTCCGGCACACCGTGCGTAAGAGCATTTCCCCGCTCCCATAAAAAAAAAAAAAAAAAAACAAAAACTACATGCTGTATGGTTAGTGCTACAGGCCACGCCCTGCCCTCTGCTATAATATTTCTTCGGAAAAACTTTAAGATCTTGATGATGCACGGTGCACCTCCAGGTAGTTTAGGGCTCGCGAGTCCTTTAGGTTGGATGACTAGTGACTTATTCGTGGAGATAATGAAACATTTCATTAACTGTTCAAGCACGGTACCAGAAAATCTATTTCTGCTAATAATGGATAATCATGAGTCACATTTGTCCATTGAGGCTCTAGATTTAGCGAAACAATCTGACGTTGTGGTTCTTACGTTTCATTCTCATAGTACTCACAAACTGCAACCCTTAGATGTGCGTTTGATGGACCCTTTAAAGACCTATTATTATTCCGCACTTGAGTCATGGATGCTACAGAACCCAGGGCAACCAGATACAATCTACGAGATAGCAAGATTCATTGGTCATGCTTATCCCAGATCTATGACTCCACTAAATAAATATCGGCAGCTTTCGCAAAATGTGGAATTTTTCCCAATAAAAAGGATATATTCTCCGATGAAGACTTCATGCCAAGTAGCGTGACAGACCGTCCCGTTCCAGTGGTGTCACAAAAATTGTCTGATACTGAAACATCTGCAATTCTTAACATGAATAGAAGCAATAATCAACAGCTCCAGGACTCGACTCCTCTAGAGGCACGTCGTTAAAGTTATGATGCCGTTGTTACCCCTAATCGAGAAAGTCCATCTATACTATCAGAACAACATCATAGTTACTACCAAAACGTGACACCGCCAAAGAAACCCGATGAAGCATTCCAAGATGAAAATCATCAACCAAAATCCGAGTATATCATCAGTCCCCTAATGTTCCGTCCTCTGCTAAAGGCTGGCCCTCGTTCCAACAAACGGAAAAGTGGAAAACTGGGCAAAAGCATGATAGCAACGGACACGCCAGAAAAGGAAGGAATAGCTGAGGAACGTACTGCTGCATTAAATAGAAAAAGTCTGCATAAAAGAAAAGTTATATAAGATTGTGGAAATGAAATACTTCCATCGACAAGTAAAATTAGAAAAACATCAAATAAGAGGAACAATAAAAGAAGAGTTGTACTAGACGAAGACAGTGAAACGAGTGAAGTAGAAGATATAATTCTTGAAAGTGAAACAAACCCAGAATCGGATGAAGAATATGACCAGATTATACTCGTAGATGAAGATTTTCCTAATTTACAGCGTCAGCCAATGATTGACGAATATGTCTTTGTATTGCTGCAATCTAAAAAACGGGTTGTTTATTATATTACGAATATTCTGGAAGAAAGTGAATATTGCGTTTCGTACCTAAAATTAAAAGATCGTCTTAATAAAATGTTTATGTTTCCTTTAGAACCTGATATGGCAAATGTGAAACTGAGTGACATTAAAATGATTTTCCCTCCTCCTTGTGTGTCAGGTACAAAACGTTTGATTAAATATTCCTTTAATGTGAACTTATTTTTTCTAAACATGGCGTGAATATTTAATTTGACGCATTTTGATGTTATTTTTTTCGCGGTTCTTTAACTGGTAGGTAAATTAATGAAGACTGTTTATTATACTATCGAAAAGACTGATTATTAATTATATTATTATTTTTAATTTAAGTTATAATTATTGATATGTTATGTTTATTTTTTGTTTTCCGCGGTTCTTTAAATGAAGACAGTTTATTATACCATCGAAAAGGCTGATTGTTTATTATCTATAAAGGTTTATATGATAACTTTAAGTTTTTTTTGTTAGAACAAACATTTCTTTATTTTATATTTTGTATGGAAAAAACAAAAGATGATTATTAAATTAGAATTGCGTGGTTTATTTTCACAAATAAGTTTTTTTTACTGGTAATGAAATTATGGTTAACTGTTGAAATACGATACGATTCAGAGTTTACACCCATAGTACATAATGAGCCAAATTTAATTTTTTTAAAAAACCTCCTATATGGGTCCTAGAATGTTCCTCTGGCTTTCTGTAATTTTTAACTGAGAAACCGTATGAATTACCTAAACGATTGCACCGAAACGAAATTCTTAGTTTTATTTTCTAGCAAGTTATATGACTTAGAAAAAAGGTTGGTTCACTGTTCAACAAAGCACTCTACATGAAGCTATATTACAGGCTTTAAACACAATATTTCTTTCTATGTACCATATTTTAGCCTCGGGAGGCGACATTTGCTATGAGTATATACCATGAAGTTTTTGATTTAATTCCCATTTGAAAATCTTACATAAAAGAGTGATAATAAAACAGACAATCGCATAGAAACCTCCATATAGGCTCAGGTTACATGCACGGAAAAAATAACATTGGTTAATTCATAAAATTATCTGTTTTTGCCTCGAAATCCTTTGATTTTGAAAGCATGATCTTTATAAATATTTCATAATTTGATTTTTTGTTACATTCATGTAATTTAAAATCACTACTTTGATTAATAATTTTATGATATTCAAAAATTTTTTTCTTTCACTTTTAAAAATCATTTTGTCAATTTATAATACAGGGTGGACAAACTAGAGGTTTGAAAGTAAATAGGTTGTCAAATGATGAAATGTCTAAAATTGAGCTATCATCCTTTGACATTTATTTAGTAAAAACTTGGGAAGTTTTAACCATGGAACACTATACTCTTGAACAATGAATTTTAATTGTGAAAATTTACCATCAAAATAGTGAAAATTTTACTGTATCACTTCGTAAAATTCGAGCGGCTTTTCCTCGTAATCAGGCTCCTTCTGAGTCCGCTGTGCGTAGTTTAATCGCTAAATTCGAGGCTCACTGTACTGTTGCTGACAATAGACCAAAAAATACGTTCGTATTGGCTGTAGTGATGCAAACACAGCCGCTGTACAGCAAAGTGTTGAGAATAAGCCTGGAACATCAACTCGTTCAAGCAATTCAGTTATTGCATGAGAAATTTCCCGGTCGCGTAATTTCTCGATTTGGCGATGTCAATTGGCCACCTCGTTCTTGTGATTTGACGCCGCTTGCCTATTTTCTCTAGGGCTATTTGAAAGACCGGGTTTACGTGAACAAACCACAAACAACTGACGTTCTGAAAGATGAAATTCGGCGCTGCATTGACGAGATAAGCGAAGCTTTGTTGCAATATGTGGTTTATTTTGCGAAAAGAGCGGACATCTGCCGACGTGCTAGAGGTGGACATTTGCTCAGCATTTTATTCCATTATTAATTCCAATATTTCTACTTTACATTGGTATCAATAAAACTGAATTTGTCAAAAAAAAGTTGTGTTTTTAAGCCAATTTACTTTCTAATCTTAAAAATTCCCACCCTGTATTAATACGATGATGATAAGAGCACAACTGGAAAGCACAGGTTATAGGTTCGACTCTCTACTAAATTTGGTTTTTAAGATTATCGAATGAAATTGAGACAAGTAATTGCAGACTTTTTTTAAGGAAGAGAAAATTTTCTATTACGAGTCATCATAGCCAGTTTTTTTTATGTGTGCAAAACAAAAGGCAAGGTAGAGTAAGAATTAATTCTGTACAGTTCGGAATAGGGGAAAGTCACGGAGGAGTTGTAGGAGGCTCCCATTAAATTTAAAACGAAGGGATCTGAGTTTCTTGGCGGTCGGCTATAGTTTCCGAAATATTTCACTACTGCTCCTTTTATAATTGCATAATAATTATGGCTTCAATTCCTACAAAATATATGGTACGTTCTAATAGCAGTGTAACACTTATTGTAATCTATTAATCACACATTTTTGTCCATGGTAAGGAACCCTAAAAATTTGTTAAAATCGAATTGTATCACAAACAAACAAAACAAACTTTGTCGTAGTGATTTCCTTTAAGTACAAAAAAAACTTTCGTAAGCGTGTTAGGCACGCAAATGACAGGGCTCCGTAGTCATTTTCACTAACATGGTGAAATTTGAAGACCATAAAGCATCAAGAGATATTTCATGCTGACGAATGTGTGGAATGTGAGATATGCTATAGTTTTAATTTTAGTTTTGGTACTTTTTAAAATTATTACGAAGTGTTTTGTTTAGTTTTAAGAGGACCTGGAGTAAAACACACAGAGAGATGTACGTATCAGCCCTTCATTAACCTAACTCCACATGGAAGGTAATAGAAAATCACCGTTTATCTCAGTAATCGGACAGTGAAATTTATTAATTTATTAGTTAAAAAAAACAAGAATTAGGTGTACGAAGTGTACGTATATATAGGGTGTTTTTTAGTAGCAATGCCGTGGGGACGTGGGGAATTACAGTGTGATTTGTAAATTCAAATTTTCCATGGTATGTACATAGCCAAAAATCAACTATACCAATGTCCTTTCCAAATATGCCAACAATGTCAACACTTCAAAAATTGGAAAATATTTTTCTCACTTTCTAAATTTCAATATTTGTTTAGCATGCACAGATAATTACTTTATATATTGCTGCAGAAAAGTGTAACAAGGTTAATGCAATTTATGTTATTGTCGTAATTAACCTGTCTTAGCCTGAGGACTATTCTAACGCTCTGTTACTAACACCTGACAGAAATTTTGTTATAAAAAAGCGTCAGTCAGAAAGAACATCAAACATATTTAAAAAATGGCCGAATTCATTTTTGTAGAATAAGCCGATATAATTTATGGTGTAGTAGTGTAAGAGAGGCTGTCCGGGAATACCAAAAAAGATTCCCAAATCGACCGGTACCCCAAAGAAAGGAATTAAGCACACTGTGCAGAGGTTAAGGTAGTTTAACTTCAAATAGGACGGATCCGCGGTCAGGAACATCGCAAGATTCTGCCGATGTCGAACAGCAAACAATCAGCACCGTCAGGCAAACGCCTGAATCGAGCAGAAGGTAATTCGTAAGATGATTTGGAGTGTCCATGCACAGTTTGGAAGGTTATTCATTAAGAAAAGTTGCATCCATATCATCATATGCTAGTACGAGGATTCCTAGAAGGAGATTCCGACAGAAGATTGGAGGAGCACTTGGCTTCCGGAATGCGGTACAGAAGACAGGGCTTTCCTAGACCGAATTCTGTGGACGGATGAATCGTAATTCACTAAGGATGGTATCACAAACTTCGACAACCTTCATACTTTCGAATACTAACCCATAGAGGACAATGGCGACATCACTTCAGCATAAATTCAGTGTCAATGTTCGGGCTGGTTGCATCATTTTATAGGACCATTCATTTTGCAGCAAGTGCTTAAAAGCCAAATTTAAGCGGACTTTCTTGGGAATGCACTTCCAGAAATACTTGAAGACATGTCGCTGGATAATATAAGGTCAATACTTTACTAATACGATAGAGCGCCAGAGCATACTGGTAACATTCTGAAGTAAAATTAAATGAACAATTTCCTGAACGCTGGCTAGAAACAGTTTACCACGAATAAATTTCGATATTTTTTTTCTACTTGGACATGCTATAC
Source organism: Philonicus albiceps (assembly GCA_963969385.1). Classification (NCBI taxonomy): domain Eukaryota; kingdom Metazoa; phylum Arthropoda; class Insecta; order Diptera; family Asilidae; genus Philonicus; species Philonicus albiceps. The sequence goes on along the minus strand of OZ017772.1, from coordinate 29,733,057 downwards.
GTTGTTGGGCAATTCATTAATAATAATAAATAGTGTATGAATTTCAGAGAAAATTAGGAAAATGAGAAACATATTTTCAAATTTTGGCAGTGAGTGTATCTGCAATGGTAGGTCAACATTGTTGAAATTTTTAGAAAGCACATTAGGATAGTAAATTCTTGGCATGATTTGGATATCGTTCTGTAAAGAAAATGAAAAGATAAAAATAAAAGAGTCATGAGTTCCCCCCTCCTTCCATTCATACCATTTTATTAATCAAGGCAGATCTTTCAACCCACTCATTTTGACATGCCCATTAAAGACACCCTGTATATATACAGTATGTGGCCAGCGCATTATAACAACTTTGATATTTTAATATTTCATAAATTAAGGGTAATTTTATCATTTACATAGGATTACTATAGTACATATGTATATTACTGAAAAGCAGAAAAAATCTACTTTAAAAATTTATTGTTATTATTTAAAAAACTTAAAATGTCGTCTGCACACCATTATTTTTTAAACGGTCGCTATTCTGTTGGGCATACTTCTAATGCAGTTCTCGATGCACATGTTTAAGAAACAACCGTACCATATTTCAAGGATATTTTGAACAAGGATTTATATGGAAAAATTGTGTCTTTTATAAACTAGGGATTTCAAAATGTACCAAACGTTTTATATGGTATTTACATTGAGGGAATTGCGTGGCCAAGGCAGGATAGGAATGTAATTTTTGGACATACAATTTTTAACAGATTTAGCTGTATAGTACGGTGCATTTCCTGCTAGAAAGTTCACGTCTGAGTTCTATCGTGGCTTATATCGCACTCTCCCTCTTATGCACACCCAAAACATGACTGTAGAAGATGTTTCAACCTTTCTTCGATACAGGAAGGTTGATGTTTTTCTTCGGGCCTCCTCCGCATAAAATTTATTGAGGTATTGAGGACGTGGTGCATTGTTTCATCGCTTAAAATAATCTGAGAATTGAAATTTCGATGTTTAAATTAATATCCCGTTTAAAAAAGGAGAGCATATATTTAGAGAACTTGCTTTGTTCCAGTCATCCGTTCTGAAGTGTCGATGAGCTTTAGCGAAGGATAGTCTCGTTCTTTTCCATTTTTTGAATTAGCTTAGACTTTTTTGTGGGTCACCGAGATTTTAAATTCGCCTTATTTGCCGCTACGTCTGAACGAACGCTCTGAAATCTCGATTCCTTTGATTCTTAGAATATTACGAATTTTCCTTAATGGTAGAGAGCGATTCGTGGAAACTGTACCAATTATTTCTCAATTTGGTTTTAGGTTTCTTTGACGCCCAGACCCCGCCGCCCGACTTGAAGGAATCACCTGGTCTTTACCATTCCGGTATTTCTTTCCCAATTTAACTACCATTGCAGTGGTTGACGCCCTAGCAAATTCCCGAAGAGAATTTCTTTTGCTTTTAATTAATGTCTAAATAATTGAAATTTGTTCTGATTTCTTTCCTCTTTTCTAAAAATTCGAATATTTCGATATTCAAAATACACAAAGCGCTACATTTAAAAGTAAAAGGGTAAATTTATCAAAAATTTACTTGTATCTTTTGTTGAAGCCTTTTAATACATTGTAATATTCTATAATAATACTTTGTAATATTCTATAAAAATTCTTTAAAAAGTTGTTGATATTAAAAAAAAATAAAGATCACTGAAATTTATCCATACCCAACGATCTAATCACTTTAGGCACGGAAACTCAAATGACACAACACTGTAGAGTGCTTATTTAAATAAATCATCCTAACGGTATATTATTTCTTTAGAAATCTCAATTCGAAAATGCCACTAAGTAGACAACAACGAAATTTTGGACGTGGTTATATTAAACTGGCCACCTATGAACATATATCCTTCGACGGAACCCTCACCTTGCCGTGGTGAAGGGGTTTGCGTGAGTCGAGGATAGCAGAGCTATTGGCAAGGTCTTCCTTGTTAGACAGGTCAGCCTTGATGCGTAAGATGAAGAAGGGTTACCAGAGACACCTATATGGAAGGTAAACCTAGTTAATTTTTATCTGCATGAGGTAACCAGCTTGATGCTGGGAATCCTCCAGCTGAAGTATCGGCAGGAGTTAGGAAAGTGCAAATCCAGCTTTCATGAACTGTCGAGGTGGCGGGTCCTGGCCAAGAAAAATGTTCTCTACTGAACTCCGATAATAGAATTTCGCAAGACGGACTATCGTAGATTGGCATAATGACACAGACAATGGAGAGCCTCATTCTGGAACGGAAAAGGACCAACTCGCTGCTACTACAGTTAATCCTGTTCCTAAGGACGAAAGCGTCTCCCCTCTAATGGAGGGGCTGTCCAAAACACAGCTGCGAAGACTGAGAAGCAAATGGAGCAAAGCTAAGACACAGGAAGCGCAAGCCGACTGTGCCAAGGGCTCTTCATCCTCAACTCCGGTGACATCTTCCGTCTAAAGAGGTAGGTCGGAGGAGAACCACTTCACTCCGAGCTCCTCGGCTTGTATGGGTGGCTCTAGGGTAGCCAAAATTACAAAGACCTTGAGCAGGAACAAACGGACGAAAGTCATCAAGACTAAACTCTTGCTTACTATACGAGGTAGGGGGCAAACCCGATCCTCGTACTGTGCCCAACAAGGAGTTCGAAGTGCCAGCGAAAGCGAATCTGTGGTCTTGGTATAGTAAGCTAGGGGCAACTCTTTAATTATGAAAGGACGGAACGACCACGGGCATGTGTCTTCATATCCAATATAATCGACTACAATTTTGTAGTCAAACGTCGTTGCGGTCAAAGTATCCTACAGGATTTCGAAAGGTAAGCAATAAGTATGTAGACGTCTTTGAATTAGCTTATCTACCGTATGATTCTGTCAGTCCACCACCCTTAAGGTAACAGTTCCCTTAAATTGTAAGATACACAGAATATTAGATTTCATTCTGTCGTACAATCCCGTGATTAGCAAAGTTGGAAATGATCCAACTTTTGTCACGAGCAGGCGGCAGAAAGTAATAGATCTGATACTCACTAATAAGAAGATGCCAAACCTCATTATTAACTGGGAAGTCCAAACAATTAATTTCCCTCGGACCTCAGATACTTAGATTACAGAATACCCATTGATGTCACACACATTCCGGCTGGACGTAATTCTAGGAAAACTGATTGGGATAGGTACAAACAGATCCGTTCTGAGGCGAGAATCTGTATACCTAAACTTCGCTCTACTAACGATATTGAGGATGATACGCAGAAACTGAGTCGAACCTTGATAGACTCCTTCGAAAGAGCTTGTTACATCAGAAAGAGCAGAATGTGGTAAAAATGTCCCTTGGTGGAACAACAATCTGCACAAGCTCAGGAAGAAGACCAGGAAACTTCTAAAAAGGGCACAAAAAACCCAGAAAGAAGATTACTGGACAACCTATAGAACCTTACAGTGTGAATATAAGACTGAGATAAGATCTTCCAAGGTTTTATCTTATAGGAGATACTGCGAGGAACTGGTAGAAATGAGGGAAACATCAAGGTTATGTAAAGTCTTTCAGAAAGATAACACGGCCAAGTTGGACTCCCTCCGTAAAGCTGACGGCGGATATACGGGCTCCAAATAAGAAACATTTAAAATCTTGGTTGAAACCCACTTTCCAGGCATTTCAAAGATTCAATTGAATCGCAACCCAGTGAACTTACCAGAAAGGGTAACCATTACTAGGCATGACAGGTATATAGCATCCAGGGTTGTAACGGAGGAAAATATTGAGTATGCTCTACCCTTTTTCGAGAATTATAAGTCCGCGGGTCTGGATGGTATATACCGAGCTATGCTAAAAACAGGAGGAGGAGGTTTCTTAGTACTAGCACTAAAAAGATTTTTAGGGCTTGCATAACCCGGGGATATATACCGACCACATGACGTAAAGTTAGAGTGGCTTTCATTTCTAAACCCGGGAAAGAAGATTATACTCTAGCTAAAAGTTTCAGACCAATTAACTTGAGGGGGGATAGTGCTACGAAGGCATATCCACAGTGAGCATCAACATGCCTACAGGAGTGGAAGATCCTGCGAATCCGCAATGCACGATATAGTTTGCAAAATAGAAAATGCGACGGATGACGGGTGCTACGCACTTGGGGTCTTTGTTGACATTGAGGGAGCTTTTGCTAATGCAGCGTTTTCTTCACTGTGCAATGTTGCCACTGCACATGGCGTGGATCCCGTGCTTGTAAGATGGATTTATGCTGTCACAGAGACTAGTTTTTTCGAAATGTGGAACCGACACAGTTATGATGTTAAAGAAAGGCTGCCCACAAGGACGAGTACTCTCAACATTGCTGTGGTGCTTTCTATTAAGCTCACTTTTAGACGAGCTGTGCTCTTTATAGCATGCCTATGGATGATATAACACCACGTGCAAAGTTCGGAAGAAGATTTCAGATCATTCTCCCAGTAAGGGCAGAGTGGAACGATCCAAGAAAAATACTGAATGGATTAAGTTATGTTTTCTATACTGACGGATCGAAAACCTCAATTGGTACAGGCGCTGGATGGTATTTGAATGAAAAAGGCATATACAGCAAATCACTTGGAAAAACGACGACTTCCAAGCGAAAATTTTCCCCAATCTTGAAGCGGTTCACTGGATAATTGCCCACAGATGGCGCAGCAAGAGGATTGGTATTTGCAAAACACAACCACGTTATTATTATATGGATTCATGGTTATCAGGGAATTGAAGAAAACGAGACTTCAGACACTTTGGCGAGGGAGGGAGCAGATTCCTTCCGCCTGGGACCAGAGCCTATTATTGGTGTAAACTCTGCAATGCTAAAGAATTGGATTACTCGACAAGTGGGTTCAACCTACGGGCAGAGATGGTCCAGTGTATCAACTTGTAGATTCACCAAATGGTTAGTTAGTCACTTGGATAAGAACACTGCGAAACTCTTGCTTAGTTTAGGTAGGAAGGATAGCAGAATATTGGTAGGGACGATTACGGGACACAACACATGTGGCAAGCACATGGCTACCTTAGGGATCATCAGCGACCTGACGTGTCCTTCGTGTAGGGAAGACACACACAGAGCACCTCCTCTGTAATTGTCCGGCCGTCTTTCGTACGCGCATGATGGCGTTCGGTGCTGATGTTTTGAGAATGGAAGATTTCAATCTCTATCTAACATTCTTAAGTTTATTAGGGCAACAAAGAAATTCGGATAGAGTAGGAGTTGAGTGCAATGGACCATGTCTGAGCGCTCGAAACTACTTGTCTCACCCAAGCAAGGCTATGTAAAATCTTTCGGAAAGATAGATTAGCCATTTTCTTCTTCACAGTAACTGAACTCAAGAAGATTGCGTGGAAAATTGCCTCTGAAAGAAAAACAACTTATACAAATGTTGAAAGTTAGCTAAAAATAAAATAAACCATTACCAAAAAAAACACAACAAAAATGCGATATAAGGATAAGAATTATTAGAAGGGCAAAAAAAAAATACATACTTATCAGCAAGGGAGAAATAGGCGTACCTCGAGCTGCACACAAAAAATTAGAATGGCTACGGTCATATAGGTATATAGGTATAGGTGACGATCATAATAGATCCTTTGTACAGAAGATAAAATATTTATTAAAATAATATAATAAAATTAAAATAAGGAAAGGTCTTCAAAGACTAGGTGCAAAAGTACTTGAACTAAAATTAATCATAATAAAAATTATAATGAAAGTTGTGATAAAACTTTGTAAAATTATCAAAGTAGTTGAATTGATATTACTTGTAATACAAATTTAATTTAATTTAGTTTAATTACAACGGGCAAAAGTGCAATGCGAAATAGGCTTTAGTTTTAATATTTTTTAGCACTGCTACGAAATGTTCCGTTGAATTTTAAGTGAATTTGAAAGAATGAAGCACTCGGGAGACACAAAATGGGAAAATGGGAAACTTGTCGATTCTATATTTAAAAGGTAGTGCCATTTAAATGGTAGAGAGTGCAATATTTTAGTATGGTAAATACAACGTACATTCGTATTTAGTATTGTAAGAATTTGCTACGATACAAGATCAAATATTCCGAAAGAGAATATTCCTATTAATTAAGTTTAACTTCTATTAGGCTTTAACGCATAAAGTTTAACCACACTCTGGGTTTGAAAAGAAAAGTTTAAAAAGCGGCTACATGAGTCTATGTGTATGTAGCCCCTTAATAGTACCTTCAAGACTATTATGTTACAAGAAGAGTTTGGTACATACACAAATAATGTTTTCGTCTGCCGTGTAACCTTTTGAGACACCCATTTTTGTAATTGACGAATTCTCATGAATTTTCGTACAGAGAAGTTTTTAGAGTCACTGTCACTGTCCGATGTCAAAAAATTGAAATTCAAAATGGCATAGGAAATTTCGAAATCTGTTGGATTTATCTGAAAACTGGTATACAGGAGTTTTTGAGGTCCTTGATTCCTAATTTACCATCAAATTTCGTATATTTCCCAAATTAAAAACGGTGGATCTAATATGACATACGAAAATTCGAAAAATTGTTGAATTGCTCTGAAAATTGATATACTTAATTAATCTGAAGTTGGAATCGTAATCAACGCCCCCAAATACCATATCACACCAAAATTTAAAATGATTATCACAAAAAACTACGCAATAATGTATTTTTTGGAAGAAATCATCATGTTTTTATATTTGATTATGTATAGAACATGAATTATAGAAGCTTGTCTGCAATATAATTCTAAATTCCCAGTTTTCTTAAGTTTGACGAATGAATGCCCATTAATTGAATACTCGAAAAGTACGGCGTAATTCATACGTAAAATATACATATAGGTACACTTTATCGACATTTTTTGTATTTTTGGAAATTTTTTGGAAACCAAATTTGTGTATTAATTCGTTTGCGATGAGTTGATTTGATTGAGATATAAATAAATAATCGTGGGGTAGGCAAATATTGTAAATCAGTACGCGATAGTTGGTAATAGATTAGATCCATTTTTGACCTAATTCCATGGGAATTCTTTCGTATTTGTTTCTGTCTTTTAAAGATTTATAACAAATTTAAGACGATCTATTTGTACATGCTTGAAATTATTACGCTTACCTGAAACAAATGTTGAGCTGGCTTGTCGTATTACCAACACGTTATTCCCCAACGCTTTTGGAAACTTTTCGACTTCCTTATCATTTGCATATATTACAGGTCCTTGTGCTAATTTAATAGAATATTTTTTGCCATTAAGTGGTACTTTGATTGTAACTGATTTAGTGCATGAAGGAATATCTCCTGAAATACTGACGGGGAGGTCCATTGCCGCAGATATGCTACCTGGACAAGCAACATTTTCGGTTTCAACCTCCAATTCATCAGTCTTGAAAAGTGTATAGCTGCATTTTCCCATAAAATCATATCGTTTACCGTCAAATGTAGTATAATGAGGATCTCCAATGGCTCCGCATCTAGCACCACATATTTTATCTGTACATTTCCACGTTCCAGCGTCACAGGTACTTAAACGAACGTAAATGAAGCTAATACTAAAATAATTTGACTTAGTTTACCAGGTGTTACAATCTTTTGTGATTTTACTTCCAGTTTTAAATTCTTTATTTCGAATTGTACATGGGCATTGCTCGGGGAAAATACAGTTGGTTTTATAAAGTAAAGTACCCTCAGGACAAAAGCATCCCTCCTGACAAACTTTATTCGGGTTGCTTGTTTCAGATCCACATGTTGGCTCTACTGTGGACCCACAAGCTGAATATATTCTATCATTCTCACAATGAATGGCTGAAATATTTTATTTCAGTTGAATTAAAAATATTTTTTGAAAACTTTTAGAAATAACTTACGACAAATTTCTAGACTTCTCCATCCGTGAACAAGTTTATTACCTTTAAAAATACAGTCTTTGGCGAGTATAGACACAGTTTCACAGACGCATAAATATGGGGTTTCGTTATTAGCACACTTGCAATAATCTTTTACACAAAATTCGATTAATGATTTAACATTTAAGTTCTGTAAAAAAAATCACATTGTGAGAAATAGGGTTGACTCAGAGTAATAATTCAAAAGAGCTAAAATTAAACGAATCTAAGAAAATAAATAACTTTAAAAATAATAAAAAGAAAAACCAAAAACAGATAAGGGGGTTAGGGATGGATTAATAAAAGGGTGCTGATGGTCGAGGGAAGAGGGTGATGGTTGATTTCTAATAACAAGAATTTTTTTTAGGGAGATCTTGTTGACATAGAGGTCGAATGCGGCAGAGTTGTTGGCCATTTGTAGCATTCTGGTAAGAGTTCGAAGCGACCGTAGTGAGTTCGAAGGCTTACGAGGCAAGGGATTGTAATATTAAGCAAACTGTTGTTCAGGAACTCGGGACAGTCAATGGAACCGGTTTGGAATGAATAGACGAAGACCATGCCGGCGGCATGACGAAGTGTGACAAGAGGCTTAACGTTAATTATTTTAGACGACTATCATACGGAAGAAGGTTGAGGTGATCTGTGAAATGAAGGTCGCGTAATTCGAAGAAGTGTGTGGAATGGACTCAATTCTGTTAATGCACGTAGATGGAAGGTTAACCACCACGCAAAGAAGATATGGAACAATTTAGAGACGTACAAGTTGGAGAACTATTTAGATCACGTAGTTTAACAAAGCCAAGGGCAGAATTGGCGCTGATGATGATGTGGTCATTATAGGAGCAAAAGTTAAGCTCCTTGTTGCAAATAACGTCAAGATCTCGAAGGGAATTTACGGAGGGTATGGGGGCAACTGAAACCGAGTAAGATCTAGGAGAGGTAGGGGAGTGCTTGGAGGATAGATTGGCATTTAGAAACGTTGAGATGAAGAAACTAGTTGCGCATCAAATAGAGAAATTGTTCGGGTCATTTTGAAGAAATGCTCCTCATTTTACTGGTGATTTGCTTGAAGATTTTCATGTCGTCGGCATAAATTAATATTTTGGTGTGATTGGTTATATTCGTAACTTGTTAATAAGGCGAAGGGCAAATCCAAAATAGGTTAATTTTAAAGAGATAATTTTGTAAGTGATTTCATCGAAAGTTTTGCTAAATAATATATCACCAATATCGCCACTGTTGTCCATTGCTAATAGGGTGCGTGACACGAAGGTTGACAAGTAGGCAGTAGTAGACCTACCCTTAAGGAATCCGTGTTGTACTGTAGATAAAATGGATTTACAATGGAATGACATAGTCATAGACGAGACATTCGAAGAATTTAGAAATGGAATATAATTTAGCTATTGGACGATAATTTGAGATATCACACTTCCAACCGTTCTTGCGGACTAAGGTGATGTAAGACTTTTCCCAAATAATGGTACCTTCTGAAAGAAAAAGTTGGAAGATAGAGGTAAGCTTCTGAATTAATGGACAAAACATGATTTTAAAACAGTTGTGGGGGAATTTTACTAAGGCCGAGATCCAAATCATCGGTAAGAGAACTGATCTTAGCACATACTAGAGAACAATCGATGTTAATAAAGACGACATTTGAGAGCAGTGTTGCAGGACGGAAAAGTAATTACCAGGGGCGGAGATTGACTAAAGAAAGTTTAGCTGTAATTGAGGAGTTGGATGAACATGTATCCCTGAGTTTTAGGACAGTATCTATTCGATTTTTTTTTTAAATGAATGAAGCTGTTGTTGCTGTTGTTTGGGCTCAGAATATTCTAGAAATATTAAAAAATTCAAGTCAAGTACATCCAGAAAGGCTTATTTCTGGCAATGAACAAGAACTTTTAAAAGAATGTGACTGGTTTTAATGAAAAATGAAAGTATACATATACGAGTATTAGCCGTTTGCAACTTTCGATATTTTATGTGAATATATTATCAGAGTGCCATAATAATTAAAACAACAGGTCAAATATAAATAAATTCTTCGTTCGTTGTTATAAGGTATTTCTTAATTCATACTTGTGATGGTAAACCAGTAGTCCCATAATCTTTTATTTTTAAAATTGAGGAAGTAGAGTTAGATGATTTGAGTTATGTAGAAAATATATTGAGCAGCTCTGAAAATAACAAGAGAGTACGAGGTATTACCAGAGTCCTATTATGACAAATTTGCCACATAAGAGCTTAAAGGGACGTCTTTCTTAAGACAATGCCAAAAGTAACCACAGAAATGGAGGATCGTTGGAAAAGAAGTACCAGTGCATTCAAAGAAATTTTATCCCGAATGACCATAATTTAGGGGCCTCTGATAGTTCAGTTGTTAGCGCACTGTCCTACCGTCCCAGAGGCTGTGGGTTCGAATCCCACGAATAACCATGGTCTCCTGCGCTACGTGGTAACACAATGGGCCAAAATTGGCCTAAGTGTGCCTTTCTAGGCAGCCACAGCAACATAACATAACATAACCATAATTTACATAAATCAAACAATAGTTTATATAAATCAATAATTCTGGATTAATATTTAGAAACAATTTTGGTCTTTATACATGATTTATTGAAATTCCAAGTGCGTCTTATACAAAATGTATCTACTAAATATGTAGGAATACTAAGCCGTATAAATGTATTTCCAATTTTTTTTTTATCTTATAAACTGCTGATATTCAAATCGAAGAACTTTGGATAGACGTGCCCCATTTTACAAAATTCCGATTTTATTAGAACAAGTTATGATCATGATTTATGTATAACGTATTTATATTTTATTTATCATGATGTATTATGAAACAATTTTTTGATATCATATTTAGGTGT